>CAVMKG010000480.1:0-110087 GCA_963682025.1 Cordilura impudica
GTATTAAAATTTTTTATTATACCCTCCACTCCAGTGTGCAGAGGGTATATATAAGTTTGTCATTCCGTTTGTAATAATTAGAAAAAAAATTCTGGACCCCATAAAATATATATATTTGTGATCCTTATAACAAGCGAAGTTGATATAACGATGTCCGTCTGTCCGTCTGTCCGTCTGTCCGGCTGTCCGTCTGTCCGTCTGTCCGTCTGTCCGTCTGTGGAAATCACGATGACGGCTTCAATCGGATAGCTAGGGTGCTCCTTGGTATAAAAAATGATTCACTAACATCCTGAGAAGTTTGCTATTTAAAATCGTCCAAATCGGTTAATCTGGTCCCGAGAATTGAGCGTCCAAATCGGTTAATCTGGTCCCGAGAATTGAGCGAAGAATTAAAAAGTCATGAGAAAATATGATTTGAATATGTGTTCTTGTGATAACGCCCTCAATAGGGCAGATAGGGCGCTTGTTTTTAGTGAGAATGATTCACTAACATCTTGAAAAGGTTCCTGTTTTTAAATCATGACAATAGGTTTCATAGGTGCCGAGAAATCACTGAAAAGGTAAAAAAAAATATGACGTTTTCCTATATTGTTTTCCTAAATTTTGTATTTTGTCATAGCTGTGCATGTTGTTTTTGTGGTCGTTGTGTTAATAATATAAAAATTCATCAATATCAATATTTTTTGGTGTAATATTTAAGTTAATTAATTAATAAAAGAAACTATATAAAATCAATATCAATATTCTGCGATTTTTATAACATCACAAAATGTTACAAATTGATACATACTACTGTTGCCAATATCAAAATACTATAAATAATATTCATATATTTTGTATATGTATATCCATAATAAGCGCATATTAAAATAAATCGGTATTTTATTTTATTTTTACAAAATTCTGAAATTTTTAGAGTTGAAAAAATAGTATGGTTTTAAGAGTTGTATTTTTAGTACATGTATAAACCCTGCATACTTGCTTTCAGAAGTAGTAGATAGGTAGCCATAAAATATTTATTTACCCTGTAAAAAAAATTGTTTAGAAAAATACTATTTTTTGTCAGATGTTAATTACAATAAATTTTTAAACTTTGTTATTTAATGTCGGGACGGAGGCAAACGCCATTCCCAAAATTTTGTTTCAACAGTTATCCACATTAAGAATAACCGCGGAGCTTAGCTCAATCAATGTGCAATGATCGAGCCTTGCCCTGGGAAACATGCGTTTATGCTTCTCTTAACACAAACACCATTCCCAACTACCAAAAATTTTTGACACGAGCTATTCACATTACGAATAGTCGCGGAGCTCAACTCAATCATAGTGCAATGATGAAGCTTCGCCCTGGGAAACATATATTCATGCTTTTCTTAGCACAAACCGAACTTCTTATGGCACATTAAAAATAAACTAATTGAGAAGTACAATTCATCATTACGCTGTATTATAATACTATTTTCTTATTTTACTAGTAGCTAGTAAACAAACTGATCGTATCATTGTGAACGAAATAGAATTGAAATTGTATGCAGATTTGTTTTACTTAGTCCGAGTTCACACAAGGCAACTTTTGTTGCGCAATTCTTGAGTTTGTAGATGTTTGCGGTGAGGGGAATAAAAAGGGAAAAATAATTGCCGGCTCTCGGATATTTCAAGCAATTCTCTCATTCGCTTTTTTTTTGTTGAATATTTGACATTTCTTTTCATTCGGTGTTTCGCTTCTTGGTGTGAAGAATTCGTAATTATTGTTTACTTTATTAAAATAGCCTTTAAATGGAATCGGGACTTAATTTTTTTCTTTTGAATTCATTTTTCAACAAAACCAATTAAATTAATTTATGTATGTATGTATTTAATTTTATTATTGTTCTTTACGACTAGAGCACAAATGTCAAATTATAAGAAAATAAAAACACAACAAAACAGTAAAATTGCCGAAGAAATTGTCGTGTGTGGACATAAAAGCAATTTCAAAAGAGAATTGCCAAAAAGTTGCGCAATAAAAATTGCCTTGTGTGACCCCCGACTTAAAAAACCTGTTTCTACAGATAGTGAATAAAATCCCAGTAAGCATTTTATGCAATAAATGATCATGTAGAGTCTTTTTGACTCATATGTGCTATTAAAACAGTTATAAATGCGCCCTTTTGCTGATCACAAAATATTCTTTTGTTGGGATTAAATATTACCTTACCCGCGAATCTTCTTGAGAGTCCTTTTTATCCGCTTTTCTAATCAGTTTCGACTCATTTTTGAGTCTTATTTAATGTAATTTTTCTATAAATCACTTTCTAAGAGAAAGCAAAAATCATTATCTAGTCTTTTTCTAATAGCGCATGTGATTAAGCAGTTTTTAATTATCAAAAGTGCTCGAAGAAGACACAGTAAGGTATTTTTTGTTAAAACAATCTTCGAAATGATGACTGGGATATCGTATATTTTTGTTAACACACAAACATATGCATAGCAGCACGAGTAAACCGAACTCAAATTGGCTTCTTATATGTATACAGCCGAACAAAAATGAAAATACTCACCAAAGAGTAAAGTAAGCAACAATTTCATTCAGTCTTATGGAAGCTTTTGAACAAAGCAAGTCTATGTCGCGTTGTCTTGTGAATTTTTACATTGTTTTTTAATAGGTACTAGTGATGCCAGGAGATTTTTTCAGAAATCTCTACGCTTATGAAAAAAATTCCCTTTTTTCCCTACACTACTTTTTTTAAAATTTATTTTTAATTTGTACAATTTCAATTATGTAAAAATAAAAAATAAGATAAAAATATCATGAGAATTACATAAGAATAATATAAAAAACATACAGATATTATAAAAAAAATATTTTTGCAATTCTGTTTAATTCATCTTTTTGATATTTAAAATTTACACAATTAAAGGTGTGTTTACACTATGTGTATTTTCCATATGTAAATTCAGTTTTACGATCCATACGTAATTCGGCGTGTGTGTCAAAATTGGCGTTTTACATACAATTCATCATTTTGCGATCAAACGTACATATGTATTTCCGTATGACATAACCTCTAAATGTAAACAACAGCTGATTTAATTTGTGAATTTACAAAAAGTTATTGTTAAAAATAAAGTAATATATTTTTTATATTTTTTAATTGTTAATTAATATTAAACAATTTATTTTTCTTTCAATATTTATCTTTATAATTTACTCTGTTTTTCTTTCGCCACAAGCAGTATTGTATTTTAATATGGTTGTCATGCCAAAATAGAACCTGCTCTAATTGAAAAATTTACATATGTTTTGCCAAATGTGTTGTACATAAACAGTTTTTGAAAGGGTTCACACTATGTGTACAAATTGCATGTGCTAAAACAATAAGAAAAACACAAGCAAAACACATAGTGTGAACGCAGCTTAATTAAAATGGCTTGCAAATGAGATGTTACAACTCAAACAGAATATTTGTTCTTGGTTTTCAGTGTTGCCGTTTTAGCTTTTTAGTTGCTAGATTTAGCAACTTTTTTTGTCGTTTAGCATCCAAAATTTATCAAAAGATGCTAGATGCTAACTTAGAATCTTTTATTAATAAAATGTTGCTTTTAGCATCTTTTAATGGTATTGATATGTTTTTATTTCTCAAAGTGTAGTACAGTAATTTTGTGTACTACTCCTTTTAACACTCTGCTCGTTTCTTTCAACAAATATAACAAAACATTTTGAAATAGAAGAATGTAAACACCAACAACAGTTTTTAATGAATTTGATAGTCGATTGCCAAAAAATATTGTATTAAAAAATGCCAAAATTTTCAATACAAAACACATTAAAACGGGTAAAAGAACAGATAACCAATATATTAGAAGAGTTTAAATTTATATCATCTGAAACAGAAAAAATTCAAATCCAATGGAGTTATATCACAGAACAAAACTGGGATACAACACTGAATACAACCTCTTTATGGATTGAAAAATTCTATTGGCGAAAATCCATTTTAGGAATCAATATTTGTGTTGTCTATATTAGTTTTGTCTTTCTCAAAAGCCGAAGTTGAACGTTTGTTTAGCTTAATAGCTTTAATTAAAATCAAACTTCGAACAGAATAAAATCCGAGTTGTTATGTTCTGTAATACGTATAAAAGAAGGATTGAAATTGAAAAATTGGTGCTGTCACACTTACAATATACCGAGCGATGTCGTTGATAAGAGTCGATCGTCAGAAATATATCAGAGCCAAGAAGAACTTGAAGATGAAGACATCACAGAAATGTTAGATTCCATAAACCAATTATTCTAATATAATCGTATCTTTTGATAATGTAATTTCTGTTATATTTTAAATAAAAAAAAATCCCTCTAAAATTAAAAATATTTAATTTAAGTTTAAAATAAACTCAATTTGATGTTAATAAAAATTTCAGATGAAATCCAAAATAATTTTAATTAAAAATTAAAAAATATAAATCGAAACATATGTTTTATATTAATTTTTCGATTTAAAAACCAAAGAATTTATTAATAAGTATATAATTTTTCAGTATAAAGGTAATGAAATTTGAAAAAAAAAATTTAGCATCCAGTACGTTTAAGCATCTTTTTTTGAAATTTAGCATCTTTACAATTTCAAATTATGGCAATACTGTTGGGTTTAAAAGATTTTTTATAACAGTGGTTATAAGCATGTATACTTAGATCTGATTTATCGCATTTTAATATATTTTCAAAAGCCTTGCATTTGCATTTATAGTCGTCACCTTTGACCTGCTCCAGCCATCCATTAGCTTCTCGTCTCTCAACTAACTGAAGCAAAATCTTTATGTTCTGTATTTCTTTGATGTGTTTTCAGCATCATCGAAAAACGAATCGGACATTTTTCTAAAATTAATTATTATTATTATGTTTCTAAATTAATTATGCTCAAATTTATAATATTTTAATGTTATGCACAAAACAGTGTTTTATACTTGTCATTGTTATTAAAGAATCCACATATTTACTTCCTTCATATTATGGAGTTATTACTAGACTTAAAAAGACTTTAAAGTTTAAAATTGAAAAAAATTATGCGATATTTAACAAATACATTCAAAATAGTTTTGACTGAAATTTTTGGCAGTTTTAGTTTTGCCTTGTATCAGTAAAATGTTCAGATATTAACTAAAAAAAAACAGTTTGTTAAATATTTTCATCTTAATTATCTTAATTAATTTAAAGACACAAAGATAGATTTAATACAATAAAAAGAAGTAAGAGTTGAAAGTTGATCTATGCGGACTCACAAATGTGCCCTATACTAATAGGTCTGGAAAATTGAAAAGGATTGTAAAAAATAAAATGCACCTTTATATTAAAAAACTTAAATTAAAAAGAAAATTACAAAATAAACCATTTACCTGGTTAAACTTAATATTGTTTGTAATTATCTGGATCAGGTTAGTATTTAAAATGGGATAAATCGGGAGTCATTCTGCCAATTTATGACCTAAAATATGTAGACACCTCTATAAAATGCTGAAAATTCAGAGCATTTGTTGTAATAATTCAGTAATAGGTTTATCAAAGTGTTTACATATTCAAATATTTTTTATACATTTGTTACAAATAGTGCAAGAAGTCCAGATATTAATGTAAACGTAAAACCCAGGTGGAGGGTATCAAAGATTCGGCATAGCCGAATTTAACACTCTTACTTGTTTTGTGTTAAAAATGGATGACAGTAGTGAAACATCTATTAGAGCAAAAGAAGAAAAGTTAATAAAAATAGTTGGAAAAGGCAAGTTGCTAAATCAGATTCATGGTTTATAATAATTTTGCAAACTGTATAATTTAAACATATGTGACCCGGTCTATGGAAAGGTGGCTTATGACTCAAAAAATTATTTTTCACTTTTATTTTGGTTCGGATAGTTTTTGAGACACTATTTCACATGGTGAAAATCAGAAAGTCCTGACTTGCTTGGAAGTGTACTAAAAATGTAGAGAAAGAAGAGCACAAATGAAAGAAAAACAGAATTTTATTGAAAACCAGAATCAAGATAATACCTGGAATTGAAAATGAAAAAAAAGGATTGAACGCTACAAAAATGATTTTACCAAAAAAAACAAGCTATTTTGCACAAAAAATATTTATTTAGCAATTTGTAGTAGTTTTCTTCGCCGCCATCTTTGTTGAAACCTTTGAAGTTGCTCGTTTTTTGAATCTTCTTCTGGAGATGAGGCCTTAAGTCTTCTTTATTTTTTTATTGGAGTTAAATTCGCAGGTTTCTTCAGTTTTTTATTTTTTGGATCGTGATTTGACGATGCAGCTCAGCATAACCATGTTCTGATAATTCTAGATAGTTGTTTCTGGTATTTTCTATTATCTTTCGCGGTATCATTTTTTGGCATTTCTTATTATAGCAATGTTCCGAAATAAATTTAAATTTTATTCCTTTTCTTTGTTATCTATAGTAGACAAGTCCATTGTAAAAAAAACTCCACTTCCATTTGATCTTCAGCTTGAAATAATGATTGTAGTTCCTCATCGTAATTGATACCAACATCATCGAAAGAATCATCATCATTCTCTTCATTTTCACCAAAATATTTTTGAAAAACCTCGCTAAATTCTTCATCGACAGACAATATTCACTAGTTCCTAACGGAAAAGTCCAACAGAAACAATTACACCAACGAGATAACGAAAAAAAATGACGAAATGCATTGTTTATCTTTAACAGTTGATTTCACGAAATTTTGTTTTTGAGTCATAACCCACCTTTTCATAGACCGGGTCACATATATTTAATTCGGAGCCAATCATTCAAAAAAAAACAAGGAAGAAAATTATAGTCGGTCTAGACCGACTATACGATACCCTATACCATGCGTTTAGAAACCCTATCTCTTAGGCCCAACTAACTGGACATTGAAAATAAGCAAAAACCAAATTTGAGTGGGATTTTTATTAATTTTTTTGGCTGCAGATATGAAAAAGTTCATATCGGATGCTATATCTATAAAGGGACTAGGTCCAAAAATGGACCGATCCTGATCATGTTTGGTAAAGTCTCTTGTATTTTGCAAAAATATGTACAAACAAAATTTGAGAAGAATCAGTGCAATATTTCTGTTTTTTAATAGATTTAAGTGAAGATCGGGAAGCAGCTCTATATGGGGTCAAAGGGATCATTTTTGGACTACTCATTAGTGGATATAATGAACGCATACAAACCCAATTTGAGTAAGATCTATATGACAATTTGGATCTTATGGCAATTTATGTCGATTTCATATGGGTAATTTGTATGGGGGCTAGGTCTGAACATGGACCGATTCTCACCAATTTCAATAGCGTTCATCCAATGGCCGATCAAAGCTCATACACCAAATTTCGTCAAAATATATTCATATTTGCGACCTGCAGTTTGATTACAAGCTTTACATGGACACACAGACGATGCTTCCATGAAGCTTTTTACAACACGAGTAATAAGATCCAACAAGATCATATTAGTTTGGAACATACATGTCAGAAAACCTCGGTAAAATGTAGAGTTCGCAAAAATTATGAGAGGCAACTGAGCAATTAATTATCAAATATTTTTTAAAAACTCGCTTTAAAAACTCGTTTCGAAAGCATTTCTTGGTATACTAAATATATCTAAATTTCGTGTGCAAAATGTTGGTAAAACCTATCTTTTGGATCAGAAGTCTCCAAAAGAATGTGATTGAATATCACAGAAATTCAAATTTAATTTTACTCGATCCCATATGGATTGTAGCAAAACTCGTTTGTTTCGGAAATTCGTAGCAAAACCCGTTCGTTATAAACGTTAATAAATTATTTTTCTATCAGCCCAATTCTCAATAACAATTCCCTGGGAATTTTTTCCCTATTCCCTGTTCCCCTATTCTTAATAAAATCTCCCCGGGAGTTTTTTCTCTTTTCCCTTTACCCTTATTCTAAAAGAACTTCGAAAATGGGAATCTCTTCCCCGGGAAAAAAGTAGCTATTCTGAATGTCAATAAAAGGGAGAATAATTTGGGTATAATTCCGCCAAAAAATTGAGAGGGAGTGCTGCGAAAAATGTAAGTATTTAATATTTTTATGAAAAATAGTAATATATATCATTTAAAATTTTGTATAATAATATTATTATGGCATTACTGTTGCTTTCAGGTCAAAAGCAACAAAAAAAAAAAACAAATTCATGTTCTTTTGAACACAATGCAAGCCAACCCTGATGTTGCATGCGGGATGTTCAAAGGAAGCAAGGAGGAGCTAAGCCGGGTATGGCGCAATTTGGAGTGGAAATTAAACTCAGCAGGCAATTCAAGTGGGTTTCTGGCATCACGTAGCTTTCTTCTTGTCATGCTTTGCTCCGTCTTGTCCTGCTGCTGCTCTTCTGCTTCAGCTACCATCAGAAACGCTACACTGAACATTTTTTGTATCTATTTTTATTTATTAAAGATTTTAAAAAAAGTTTTACTATGAATTTCCACAAAAATATTTAAATTTGTAAACAAAAGAAAACAACTGAAGCAAAACAGCTGTCTTCGAATAATCGAAATTCTCTCTCCCATATTATTCTTCTCCCCGCCTGTTTAGAATAGGAGGATTTATTCTCGGGAAAAATAAATTCCCCGGGAACTCATTTCCCTGGGAATATTTAAAAATGGGCTGATACAGCCCATATATTTCAAAATTTCATATATGAAATATATTTCAGTAAGTTTAGATTTTTCATCCGTTGAGATTTAATCAAGAATGGCAAAATATTGAAGAATTAACAGCATTTAACTAATTTGGTTAATTTAATTAGCCGCAACAAGTTTTTTGCTTCTTCCCAAAATTTTGTTATGTGTATCGAACGAGTTTTGCATCTCAGCTGCTCATATGGTAGTGTCAATATTGAATTTCAAATAAAAAATAAAAAAATAAATGAATTGTGGATAAACAATAACAACAACAAAATTACTTTAAATATACATTAAGTGCTTGTCAATTTACACCAATATAAATAAACGTTGAAACTAACGGACACGAACACTGGCACGCACACCATTTGTGTAATTACAGGTTTGTAAACAGATCCTTTTTATACAACTATTAATTACAATTGTAAAAAAACAAAAATAGTTTAAAACAAACATTGTATTTAATGAAATGGCACAGTTAACATACACTTTCTGCACAAAACAAAAAACAACAACAAAGAGAGACATTTACAGTAATATTTTTTTATGGAAACAGCAAATAATAATAAATGGATTGTGAGTATTCAGTTTTATCGAATCTTGTAGTACCCTCCATAATTGTAATAACTGAGAAAAGACATTTAGTAAAAAAATTTTAAAAACTATTGAAGAACAAAAATATTAGAAAAAAAGTGAAAAACGAAAATTTTTGAAATTACAAAACAAAAAGATGTTCAATTGTCTAAATGTTTTGGAAACATACCAGTCATATAATATTATTAGAAAATGAAGCGCAAAACTAAAAGAGTCGAAAAAAATGTTGATTTTTCATCATTTTGGCTGATACCCTAACAATCTTCAGCATGGAACATTATGCACAGCTTCGCTGCCGATACCGGCTGATAATGGGTAAAAATATCACAAGGGAATGAGAGTCAATTATGTTTTGGATTCAGCCTTTCTCTATCAAAAAATATAATGTTCAAGTTTGTGTAAACTCCAATCTGCCTACAGCTAATCGAAGTATGTTTGCCAATTATGTTTACCTCCAACCTCCAAATTGAAATTAATGTTCTAGTTTTTGAGCGCCTTTTTTAAGGCAATGTTAAACACTGAAAAACTATGACTGTGTTCAGTGTTTTCCATTCAAGTATGGAAACGAAAATGGGGAAACACCAAAATGCATATACATTCATATGCACACATGTATGTAAGTATTTTGAGAGTTTTTATTTGAAATTTGAAACGCATACATTATTTGCATTAGTCTGTAAAGAAAATTGAAAGAAAACAGTATACAAGTTTAGAAGAGAATGGCAAATCCATCGAACCCCTGCAGCAAAGTCTTGCCTCAATCTAAGTGTAAAAAACTAAGAGAAGCGCTGAGACAAATCGAAACAAGAAATCTAAATACTTATCTAGACACTTATCTAGAAAATCTTTCTCCTGGCTGTTCTAAATATCATTCTCTATGGAAAGCAACAAAAAATTTTAATCCGCCAATTTTAGGCGAATTCCCACTCCGATCTCCGGTGAGCTGTGAAATGTTATCAAGAATGAACTAGATGTTAAAAAAGCACCCTGGTGGAATCTAATTTGCCCAAAAATGATTAAAGAAATACATATGACAGCAATAGAATATGTTACCGTCTTATTTAACGAAATAATACTTTCCGAACTCTTGGAAAACGTCACACATTATTATGATCCACAAACCTGGTAAATAAAAAACACTTGCTTCATCCTATAGGTCTATAAGTCTTCTTCCGTGTCTATCTAAACTATTCGCAAAATTGCTCTTGGCAAAAATAATGCCATATCTCACCGAAAATGAGATCATATCCACACACCAGTTTGGCTTTCGTAAAGAACATGGTTCAACTGAACAGGTAAATCGCATAACGGATCGGATAAGAAGAACATTTCAAGATAGAAGTTACTGTTCGGCTATCTCCTAAGACGTTGCCCAGGCATTCGATAAAGTATGGCACGAGGGTCTGGTATATTGCCACAAGATTCTGGAATCATATCTAATAGAAATTTTCGAGTAAAGTACAAAAGTCACATCACTCATGCCTTTAAAATCAAAGCAGGTGTTCCTCAGGGAAGTGTTCTAGGTCCAATTCTGTATATAGTTTTTACATTTTATATACCAACGAACCAGAGATTAACTATGTCAACTTTTGCAGATGATACAGACATTCTCAGAATTCACAATAACTCTAAAATTGCATTTATGTTGTTAAATGAACACCAACGCGATATTGAGACATGGCTATCTACCTGGAGAATCAAGATAAATGAATAAAAGTGTGAAACATGTAACCTTCAGCTTAAGGCTGTCGTCTACCTTGGCATTCATTTGGATCGACGACGACTCATATGGTGCAAACACATTTAAGCTAAAAAACCCCAACTAAAATTAAAAGCCTCCAGTATACATTGGCTAATAAGCCAACAATCGAAACTGACACTTGAATATAAAGTCCTGTTTTATAACAGAATAATAAAGCCAATATGGACACATGGTGTCCAGCTTAGGTGAAACGCATTTAAAACCAACATCGATGTTATACAGATGTCCCAATCGATGATATTGCGAATAATAGTAGGAGCTCCTCGGTACATGAGGAACGAAATTTTATACAAAGACTTGAATATTCCTCTAGTGAAGGATAAAATGCCCCGTTTGCAAACAAATTATAAGACGAAATTGGAAACTCACCATAATCCTCTTGAAGGAAAGATGAAAAACACTGCAGACATAAGATGTCTTGGACGAAACGATCTGCCTACAACACCATAACACCCCGTTGATTTTTGGGAGTACCGTTTATTAATGATATTTTATTTGTTGAAAATACCTTTGTTTAAAAAATAACTTACCTTTTTATTTAAGTTCATAATATTTAGTTTTTTAAGGTGTGTATAGTTAATGTTAAGCTCACCACAGCGCAGATCCAATAAATAAAATAAGCATAAAAAAAATTTAAATGAGTGGAAAAGCCCGAGTTAGTTTCTTTTCCCTTTGACCAAAACAAATAGAACAACTTTTATGTTGCGACTCCAGTGAAGAGGACGAAGAAGCTGTTAAAAACTTGGCAATGCAAGATGATGACTCCATAGAAGTTATCATTGAAAACACAAATCATGAATTACTGGGTAGAAAGGGCGTATTGACCATAAACCAATTGAAACAGTAGATGAGCCAATTAAATTAAATTTAAATGTTGTTCAAAACGCAATAAGACCAGCGATGCTCATACCATCCAAAAAATCCTTCCGCTTTAGACAGGCTCTTGTCCATAAGGATCCAATATTTACCGAATTGTATAGCCTCTTGTAGATAAGCATGAAGAAATCCCATCACCGTAAGAAGTGTTCAACTGCGTGTATAATTTTTAAGGTAAGTTTTAATAAATCCCGAATGTACTATTTTAGTTAATACTGACTTGCTTTTATTATATACCTTAGAACTGTGCCTCATGATAGTGCAACAGTCAAACCTATATGCGTTACAAAAAGGGCGTATTTCCACTTTGACCGTGGCTAAGTTTAAGCCTTATATGGGTATTATACGTATGAACTTAGTGAAACTCCCCTCAATACGTCTGTATTAGTCTAACATTTCACCAATCTCCGATCGCTGGTGTCATGGCGCGTCTCCAACTTGAAAAAATAACGGATAATTTTTACTTTGGCGACAACAACAGACTGATTGTAGAGACCGCTAGTTTTAGATCATATTAGCAAAGCTATGTCGAACCCATATACGTATTCAAAAAAAGCTGTCAATCGATATGGTGAAGTTGCCATGAAGCAATATATTGAGGACAGACCTATATCACGGGAATTCAAATTTTAGCGTCTATGTGAGTAAAAAACTGGGTACTTGTATAATGGTGACATGTACACCGAGAAAAAAACGGTTTGTTGAACTCGGCCTTGGTGAGGTTATTATCTTCAAGTTTTGTGAGCCACTGGCAAGAAAAGAGATAGAAGTTTACTGGTAAACTTAATGCACATTCTCAATCAAAATGATATAATGGCATGCGGAACCATCGGATGTAATATAAGGCACATACCGCCGAATTTTCCGGTCGATAAAGACACCAAAAGATGGAACATAAGTTACTCCATTTCGGATAGCATATCAATAATCAACTGGATGGAAAATAGTGGTGTCTACCTCACCTCAGATTTTATTGACCCACCAGCGGTATTCAAGATCAAGCGACGAGTAGCTGAACAAACAGTTGAAATCGATATCGTTTGCTTCCTGATTATTTACTAATATAACAACCGAATGGGAGGTGTTGATCTAATGGACTCAAAAAAATGTGTGTTATAAGTATGATCGTAGAAGTAAATGGCGATTTATACGCTCGTTCCTCGACCTTTTCGAGTTATGTGGTCATAGTAGCAATATAATATATAAAACAAGTAAAAAAAATTGTAGTCGGTCTAGCCCGACTATACGATACCCTATACCATGGTTTAGAGACCCTATCTCTTCGGTCCAACTAATTGGATATAGCAAATAAGCCTAAACCAAATTTGAGGGGCATTTTTATTAATTTTTTTCGCTGCAGATATGAAAAAGTTCATATCGGATACTATATTTATAAGGGGACTAGGTCGAAAAATGGACCGATCCTGACCATATTTGGTAAAGTCACTTATACTTTGAAAAAATATATACAAACCAAAATTGAGAAAAATCTGTGAAATATTTTTGTTTTTTGAGAGATTGAAGTGAAGATCGGGAAGCAGCTCTATATGGGGCCCATGACTAAGAATTTTCCTATAAGGATTATTTTTGAACTACTGATTAATGGATGTAATAAACACATACAAACCCAATTTGACTAATATTTATATAATAATTTGGATCTTATGGCAATTTATGTCGATTTCATAGGGGTCATTTGTATGTGGACTAGGTCTGAACATGAACCGAATTTCACGAATTTCATCAGGTTTTATTCCATGGCCGACGAAAGTCTACATACCAAATTTCATCAAAATATATTCATATTTGCGACCTGTAGTTTAATTACAAGGTTTAAATGGACACACAGACGGACGGACGGACGGACAAAGTGATTCTGAGTCGATCGGTATAATTAAAGATGGGTCTAGGACGAATATTTTTAGTTGTTATAAACAGCAGCACAATGTCATTATACCCAAACCACATAGTGGTATAGGGTATAAAAATCATGTGAGTCCGATCACAGGGGAGATGTGTTAACATCTTGTAATTAAAGATTTTTTATGGCACTTTTTTTAAATCAAACAGAAATCGTCAACTATGTATCACTTATAGAAATCAACTGCAGGGACTCTGTTAATACACAAATATTTATTATTATTTATTATTTCAACTAGTTAATTTTTAATTTTTATTTTTTATTTTTCATTTTTCATTTTTAATTTTTATTTTTCGTTTTCATTTCTTATTTTTCATTTTTTTTTTTTTTTCATTTTTTATTTCTTATTTTTTTTTTTAAATATATTATTAATTTTTATTAATGAAAATCCTAATGTAACAACATTTATAATCTTATAAAACAACATTAGTCATAAGTTCATTTTTAATTTTTTATTTTTCGTTTTTCATTCTTTCTTTTTCATTTTTTATTTCTCATTTTTCATTTTTTATTTTAATTTTTTAATTTTATTTTTCATTTTTCTTTTTTTATTTTTTATTTTTCATTTTTTTCATATTTAATTTTTTATTTTACACTAGCTGCTTTTACCCGGACTTACCCGGGATCCAAAGGCCTTTGATTTGAAAATTGGTCCACTATGCTTACCTGGCGCAATTACATAGGTCCCCAATGAACAAGTTCCTCAAAAAAAAAAAATTAACTTTCTCCACAACAATTTTTATGGGATTGGGGAGTTTGTTCATGATGACAAAGTTCCCCAATGTTTACGTTTTTTGAAGGAACAAATTCATTTTTTATTTCAATTTAAAATTTTGTGATTTTTTAATTTAGAAGTTTTTTTATAAGACGCTACAGCAAAAAATGAAGTTTATGTATTTTGTTAACACCAAATATAACGGAATAATTTGAAAATTAGAGGAAGAGGAACTTTTTAAAAAATTGAATTATTTCATTCAATAAGTGATCATCATTGAGCAGAGACGTCAAATTTAAAATATGGAAAATGGATGCGACATTTAAAGTTGTGCCGCAAGGTTGCTTTAATCAACTGCTTATAGTATATGTGGCCTATTTGGATCAACAGGTAATTATTGCAGATACGAAGATCAAATTTATTATAAGACTCATCACTGAGCTGTGTTACGCGAGCGCGACGCGTTTGTCAGCCGCACTCGTACTGCCGCGCATTTTAATTGCCAATTTTAATTGCCAAATTATATTTTTCAGATCATCCGACATTTTAGCTAAGCTCTGATGCTATTGAAAAGAATACAGATTTTAAATGCGTTTATTTCAGGACATATATTGAGAGCAGTATACAAATTTTCACTTAAATAAATATTTAGCAAAATTCATGAAATAAAAATATGGAAAAATTTAAGAATGAATTTGGGGAGTAAATTCATTAAGTTTTTAGAAAAATGGGGGAAATTGTTCATTTCTTTTGGAGACCTTTTTTTAAATTTGGGAAATTTGTTCATCGCGAAGTTATTTCCGTGTGTACCAAATTTCAGAAAAATTCATTGAAAAATTTAAAATCTGTGAAGCGAACAAATATACTAGACAACAGAAAATGAATTTTATATAAAAAGTGGGCGTAAAAGTAGGCGTGGCCGATAAAACCCTAACGGCGGCCTTCCCTGGAGTATGTACAAAATTTCGGAGAAATCCGTTGAAAAATACAAATTTCTATAGCGAACAGATATAAAAAAAAAACAGAAAATGATTGATATAGAAAAAGTGGACGTAAAAGTAGGCGTGGCCGGTAAGAAGCATATGGTGACCTTCACTAAAGTACAGAAATCGTGCGTACCAAATTTCAGAGAAATCCGTTGAAAGTTAAAAAATAAAAATTTGTATAGCGAACATATATTCCAAAAGTCATAAAATGATTTGTATATAAAAAGTGGGCGTAAAAGTTGGCGTGACTGGTAAGAAACATATTGCGATCTTCTCTGGGGTACAGGGATCGTGTCTACCAAATTTCAGAGGAATACGTTGAAAAATAAAAATTTGTATAGCGAACAAATATACCAAAAAACAGAAAACAAATTTTATATAAAAAGTGGGCGTATAAGTAGGAGTAAGCGGCAAGAAGCATACGCGACCTTTTCTGGGGTATAGGGATCGTGTGTACCAAGTTTCAGAGAAATCCGTTGAAAACTAAAAATTGGCACAGCGGTCAAACAAACAAGCAGAAAATGAATTTTATATCTTATATATAAAATTCTTCTGTCGCAGTGTTTGTGGTAAAATTCCGCCGAAACGGCTCGACCGATTCTCATGAAATTTTGTGCGCATATTGGGTAGGTCTGAGAATCGGACAACGTTTATTTTTTTTTTGATATGGCCACTGGGAGGGGTACCCCCCATACAAAGTGAACTTTTAAAATCAGATATCTGGAGTACTATGATAGCCATAAGTGCCACGCCCACTTGAGATATCAAAAAAAAATACCTGTTGTACGTTTCTTAGACCTACCCAATATCCACACAAAATTTCATGGGAATCAGTCAAGCCGTTTCGGAGGAGTTCAATTACAGAGACCGCGACACGAGAATTTTTTGTTTTTTTTTTTTATTTTTTTATTTAGTGCGATTTGACTGC
Organism: Cordilura impudica; assembly: GCA_963682025.1. NCBI lineage: Eukaryota > Metazoa > Arthropoda > Insecta > Diptera > Scathophagidae > Cordilura > Cordilura impudica. The sequence continues at coordinate 16,445 of CAVMKG010000480.1, forward strand.
AATTCAGAATGTATGTATGTTTTATCAGAGGAAATTTTTGTATGTATAAATGGACCCGATAGATGGCGCTGGGGTAAAGTCATTTCGAATATTCTTATTTACGGTGCGATTTTACTGAAACTAAGAATGTACATATATGTATGTTAGATGATGCCAAAAATTTCTTTGTTGGACCCGGTAGATGGCGCTGGCGTTCGAAAACTAATGAGTTGTCAAATTTATTTAAATTTTATAAGTTCCAAAATTAACAAACGTTTTTATATATAAGATATTCTAACTAAAAAGGAAGGAAAAATTGCATTGGCTATTGCTTTGTCCGGAATAGCCGCAACATTATTGCATGGTGGTCGTACAGCTCATTCAGCACTCAAATCACCGGTAAAAAAACATTCCGGTATGGCAAAAGTTTTGCAAAAATGCAATATTATTATTTGGGATGAATATAAATAACATGGCTTACAAACATTCCTTAGAAGCACTACATAGAACTTTAAAAGATTTGAAAGGCAATGAAAGACTTTTTGGTGGAGCTCTCATTTTATTATCCATGATCCAACGGCTGACCAGTTTTCAAAACAACTACTTGGTTAAGTGAAAGAACTATTTAAACCGCAAAAAATTTCGATGTCGATAATATTAATATTATTATTCAGGATATTAGATGATGCCAAAAATTTTTTGTTGGACCCGGTAGATGGCGCTGGCGTTCAAAAAATAATGAGTTGTCAAATTTATTTAAATTTTATAAGTTACAAAATTCACAAAAGTTTTTACATATAAACATTCTAACCAAAATGTAAGGAAAAATTGCATTGGCTATTGCTTCGTCCGGAATAGCCGCAACATTATTGCATGGTGGTCGTACAGCTCATTCAGCTCTCAAATCATCGTCTGTAATATCAAAAAACATTCCGGTATGGCAAAAGTTCTGCAAAAATGCAGTATTATTATTTGGGATGAATGTACCATGGTTCACAAACATTCCTTAGAAGCATTACATCGAACTTTAAAAGATTTGAAAGGCAATGAAAGACTTTTTGGTGGAGCTCTTATTTTATTATCTGGAGATCTTCGTCAAACATTGCCAGTCATACCAAAATCAACCTATGCTGACGAAATAAAAGCATGCTGAAAATCATCAACATTATGGAGTAGCATTCAAACTATAAAATTAACAACAAACATGCGAGTACGATTACAAAATGATCAAATGGCTGACCAATTTTCAAAACAACTACTCGATCTTGGTAAAGGTAAAATCAATATTAACCCAACCAGTCAAACTATTAAACTATCCACAAGATTTTTGTCAATTTATATCGTCACGCGATGAATTTATTGAAAATGTATTCCCCGGCATTCAAAATCAATATCGTAAATATGATTGCACACAGAAAAAAAAAATTACAAACGGAATTGTTCTAAAGTTTAACAACTGTATTTTCGATTGTATTAATATAAATTTTATAGCCATATTTCATTTTCTATTGTGATAAAATATTTACTGTTAAGACGATAGCATTGAAATTGTCATGGACTCAAAATTCGGATATTTGCTTCATCGCAATTTGGTTGGCAATAAATTTGGTAGCCACAACGAATCAGTTTTCTGTGTGTGGTTAGGTGAAAGAGCTATTTTAGCCGCAACAATGTCGATGTCGATAACATGTTGTTATTCAGGACTTGATTGATTCCGAAACGTCTTCTTTCAAATCTATGGATAGTGTTATTAAAGAAAATGAAGCAGTCAATTCTCCAACAGAATTTTTTGAATTCACTTGATGTGCCCGGTCTACCGCCACATTTATTAAAATTAAAAGTTGGTTCTCCAATAATTTTGCTACGTAACCTCAACGCTCCGAGAATATGTAACGGAACCAAGTTAATTGTTCAGAGAATAATGCCCAATGTTATTGAGGCCACAATTCTCAAAGGAAAGTTTTAAGGAAAACATGTTTTGCTGCCAAGAATTCCTATGATTCCTACCGACACACCGATAATATTCAAAAGATTACAATTTCCGATCAGATTGGGCTTTGCCATGATCATTAATAAATCTCAAGAACAATCATTGCAAATATGTGGTTTGGACCTCGAAAACAGTTGTTTTCCCATGAGCAACTATATGTGGCATGTCCCTGTGTCGGAAAGCCAGCAAATGTTTTCATTTACTGCCAGAATAATGAAGCTAAAAATATTGTTCATTCTTTTTAGAATTACAATAATAGAAATATATTGGTCATTATTATATGTATGTTGCAATAAATATTTATTTTCATTTTCATAAATAAAACATGGATTTTCTTTAACAGTTTTCAATTAATATTAACAAATGCAAAAACGTTTTTTTATATAGGTATGTATATACAGATTCTAACTAAAATAAAGAATTCATTGAGGGCAAAACAACGTTTGCCGGGTCCAGCTAGTACGTATATAGATTTTTACATTTTTCATTTTTTATTTTTCGTTTTTGATTTTTAATTTTTTTATTTTTCAATTTTCATTTCTTATTTTTCAATTTTCATTTTTCAATTTTCATTTTTCAAAAAGGTTATTACATATCATAATTTTTTCACCAATACAATCATAAGTCACACCGATTTTGTCTTACGCTTACGCTGTTTCTGTGATTCTATTGTGAAATAGATTTTTACCCCAGGGCGTATAGATGTTTACACATCAAAAACGCATATTGACCAACAATTCCTTAATCAACGTGAGCCTCATTGAATGAATTTCTGGTAGCCTCAGCGAAAGAAGCGACAAGTAGCATCAATACAAGAAAGCGACGTTTTTCATTGGGAATTAAATCTGAAACTCATTTTATAAGCAGGCCCAAATCTCTCCACAAAATGGAAAAGCGTGAATGTAGGAAACTTTCTTCTCATTCTGCTTCGAGTGACAAGTATGGACGCATAAAACTTTTTTGCGTTCAATCCAAAGTATTTCCTTGCTTTACTACATCCCGTGATTGCTTTGGAATCTATCATGAATAACACTAAATATAATACATATTTAGATTTATTGCATTTTATTTTATATTTTAAATAAAAACCGATTTTTTTAATCTTTTCTGCAATTAAATAAGTTGGGATAAAAAAATTTCTTTCAACCCCTGGGGCCAAATCACCGCATTCGATATCGATAAATTCAATCGAAATTTCATATTTTGGTTTATTATTTGAAGAAGAGGGAGAATCGCTCGACGACAATTCACTTTTTTTCTTAATGAGAGGCCATTATTCTTCAACTGTGACAAAGAAAAATTATTCTTAGCATTTTATTTTGTGAAATAAAAAAATGATTACGATCGAAAAATTTCGATAACGAGTGCGGTGATTTAATCCCTAGTCTAGACCGACTATAATTTTCTTACTTGTTTATTTATATCAAAATCAAAATGCCAAAATATAATTAGGGACGCAAAAAATTCCAATGCCAAATCGAATGAATAATTTTAGAAGGTCGAAGTCTCTAATATATGAGCTTTTTCAGTTGAAACATAATCCTTTTACACAATTAAATCTCATAAAATATACCTGTGTACTCATAAATGTATAAATTATAAAAAAAAGTGTAGTTTTTTTTTTTTTTTTAACTTACCCTAAACAAATTCATTTTAAATAAGCTCATCACATCCGGAGATGAGCAAAATAAAATTAATTGAAATTAAATAAAAGAAATTAACATAAAATTATACTACTCAGCTAAAAATTATGTAAATTATTTATAAATGCAAGAAAAAAATTTAACATTTAATTTTTAATCGCCTATAAATTGTTTAAAAAACAATGTAAAATTGATAAAAAAAAAAAAATAACGTTATTTTGTTATCGGGGATTATGAAAACATTTCGCAACAACCAACCAAAAAAAAAAAAAACAAGCATGACAACATGAATGTAAATAATACAAGTACATTGTTGTTTTGGGTTTATGTAAAAGGACTCTAGGCGAAATTGAAACATAAAGCAGTTAATGTAAAAAAAATATTGTATTTAACTTTTGTTTAACCCCACAATAAACACAAACACAGGCACCAATATCGAATTACTTCATATCCAATTGCTTTAAAAATAAAATTCTTACTTAAAAGTTTGTTTAAAATTAACTTTTAAAAGACAGAGTGATTTTCAACGTCTTATTTTATCACAGGTGCATGTAATTTTTAGATTTTTTTGTTTCAAAACATGAGCACATTCTTTTTTTAATTTTGTTATAAAATTTATTTAAATCTTTTAATTCTCAATTTTTTTTGAAATTAATTTTCAAATTTACTTAAAATATCAGTTTTCTTAAACTTTAACCTATACTTGACTATGATACTAGCAAAGATGTTAAACCAAAAAAAAAAAACAAAACAACAACAATTTCAACAATAATAATATCAATGAGATTTAAGCTAAACTCAGTCAACACTTCTGCAAACAAGAACAGAATACACAATGAAAATTTACATGTTTTGGTAACAGCAGCCCTAAAATGGCGCACACAACATATGTATGTATTAAAAAAAAAGAGTCAAATATATATATATATATGTATATATAATACCATACTATATTGTTGTAAAACGTTGTATGGTGCTACTTCAACAATAAATAAACCAAATTAAATGTAATGAAATTGGGATAAAATACAAAAAACAACAACAGAAACCAAACGGGTATTAATTTTATACTTTGCCAATATGTAACAGTGATGGGAGTTGCGGCACAAATGTATATAAAATGGCACTTTGGTACATTTGAGATAAATTTTAAAAAGCAGGGCGCAAATCGTTGCATTCGATATCGAGCAAAATCAATCAAAATTGCATATTTTGGTTTATTATTTAAAGAAGGCGGACAATCGTCAGACCTCGTTTCACACTTACTATTAGCTATGGACCATAACTCGTTATGTGTGACAGAGTAAAATTACTCTTGGTGTTTTATTTTGGAAATTAAAATAAGTTCAAAAAATTTCGATAACGAATGCGACGATTGGACCCCCTGATTTATAAATCACATAGAAAAAAATTGCAAAAAAAATAAAAACATATTAACTCGGGATAAATAAATAAAGAAATCATATGAAAAAATTTGTCAAAAAAAAAGAATAATTAAATTAAACTAGTTGAAACAAAAAATTTTAAAAATGTCCTAACTAGAAAAAATAAAACAAATAAATTATAATAAAAAAATTTTCAAAACAAAAACTGTTCCTATTTTCGAGGTAAGCAGTCCAAAATATATTAAAGGAAAAAAACCACATTTAAGGTGAAACAAATATTGGGTAGTTTAGATTTATTAAAACATTTAAATTTATTCTTAAACGCAAACTCAGCAAAATACAAGTAATGAATTACAGTCGGTTTCGACCAACTAAACGAAACCCTGCACCATGAGCTTACCAACTAATTGGATAATAGAAAAGAAGCATAAACCTAATTTGAGCAGCAATGTCATTAATTTTTTTTCTTGCAAATATGAAAAAGTTTTTTTTTTTGTTTGTTCGTCCAAGTGACAAGGAAAATCATATTCTAGGGATCAAAATAAGAAACTTTGCCCAAGGAACCATACCCCTGAAACGAATTCTGATGTCCAGACTTTTGACTTGTCTGTCTGTCTGTCTGCAATGGGGCAACACCATTCCCCCTCATGCAATTGATCTGAAACTTGGCCCATAGTCTTGTTGTGACCACAGATTAATTTTGGGGGCAGTCACGCAGAGTCACGCATAGTCACGGAGTGACCAAAAGTTATTTACCCTCATCCGATCGATCTTATTGAATAACATAACATAGTCAAGGCGTATGATTATTATTTATTAGCAGAGTAGAAGATACGTACACGTATGAGTGTTAATTTTAATTAGCCCAATTACGAATATTCTCAAGGAATTTCTTTCTCACGGAAAATACTTTTCTCGAGAAAAAATCCTCCAATTATAAATTCCGCGTGAACAAAAAAATTAATAAGTGACATCATCTAATTTCGAAGCCAGTTGTTTTGCTTATTGACAATTAGTTTTCTATTTTTTTTGTGTGTGGAAAGGAAAATAAATTTATTTTAAAGAAAAATTAAATAAAAAAAAAGAAAATTATAGTCTGTCTAGACCGACTATACGACACCCTATACCATTCGTTTAGAGACCCTATCTCTTAGGGCCAACTAATTGGATATAGAAAATAAGCGTAAGCCAAATTTGAGTGGCATTTTTGTCAATTTTCTGGCTACAGATATGAAAAAGTTCAAATCGGATGCTATATCTATATGGGGCCTAGGTGGAAATATGGACCGATCCTGACCATGGTTGGTAAAGGCTCTTCTATTTTGCAAAAATATGTACAAACAAAATTTGAGATGAATCAGTGCAATATTTTTGGTTTTTTATAGATTTAAGTGAAGATCGGGAAGCAGCTCTATATGGGGCCTATGACTAAGAGTTGTCCCATAGGGATCGTTTTTGAACTTCTAATTAATGGATGTAATAAACACATGAAAACACACGCAAACCCAATTTGACTAACATCTATACGACAATTTGGATCTTATGGCAATTTATGTCGATTTCATAGGGGTCATTTGTATGGGGGCTAGGTCTGAACATGGACCGATTCTCACCAATTTCAACAGCGTTCATTCCATGGCCGACGAAAGCTTACATGCCGAATTTCCTCAAAATATATTCATATTTGCGACCTGCAGTTTGATTGTAAGGTTTACATGGACACACAGACGGGCGGACTGACGGACGGACGGACATCGTTAAATCGACTCAGAAAGTGATTCTGATTCGATCGGTATAATAAAAGATGGGTATAGGTCAAATATTTTTGGTAGTTACAAACAGCAGCACAAAGTCATTATACCCAAAACACATAGTTATAGGGTATAATGAATAGCATAGCTATGATGCGAGCACTCGTAGAGGAAATTGGTATTGTAGAACAACAACGACAAAATAGCTAAAGGATTGCTAGAAGTCAATTGCGGGCTGAATCTATGGTAACCGCAATCAATGCCTGAATTGGCTCTCATTAAAGTTAACAAAAGTTGGAGTTTGGCTTTATTTGTGGTCTTCAGCCTACAGGAATAATAAAATATTAATTTTTTATTTAAATTTTGTTTTATCAAAATACTTCTTACATTTTTATGTAAACTCCCGTCTGTTTTGCAAGTGAAATTTTTTGAGGGAAAAAAAAAACAAATTCAAGTGCATTCAGAATAACTACTTTTTTCCCATCGAAATTTATCCGAAGAAATTTTTATTCATAATACGGGAAAAGGGAGAAGTGAGAAATTTCATGCGGAATTTTTGTTAAGAATTGGATTGAGTATTAAATTAAACATAGAACCCCCCGGGGGTTCCAGGGGGTGTGCGACTGGCATGGGTGGGGTGGCCCTCCAAAATTAGTTGGGATCGATCATACATTTGGACTCGATTGGGGCACCCTAAATGGGTCAAAGTGAAACAGACAGACAGACAGGTCAAAAGTCGGGACATCAGAATTCGCTTTAGAGGCATAGTTCCTCGCGCAAAGTTTCTTATTTTGATCCCTAGAATATGACTTTCCTTGTCACTTGGGCGATTTTTAAATCGACCCGCCCTAATATATATATATATAGATATTTAATTATTGGCCAATACTCAGGGGATGCCCACTACAGATGCATTGCATTGTGTTGCTCTAAGGAAACTATGTTATGGGAGGGAGGAAATAGGAAGTAATGTTTGTGGATATTTGACTTAAATTTTATTAGATTATAAATGTCAGGAAAGACCTGTGCGGATAGTTTATTCCACATACGGATAGTTCGACTGATAAACGAATTTTCTCTGTAATGCACTGTGCGATCAACTGGGCAATAGACTACAAACGGATGTGATCTGCTAGAGAAGCGGGTAGAGCGAACCGAAACTCGGGCACTTGTAATAAGTTCGCTAAACTCAGAAGAACATTTCCCATAGCAGCATCTATTGAACAGTGCTACACAACCCACACTCCGGCGATATTCAAACGAGTCACTAATTAGCATCAGCGCCCTTCTTTATACACGGTCTAGTAGTTCCAAAATAAACTTCGAAGCATCTGCTCATATATGGGAGTTGTATTCCATTTCTGTTCGGATGTATGTGATATTGATTTTAAGAAGATCAGAAGGAGTGTAGTAATTTTTGCACCGTTTTAAAAAACTAAGACATTTGAATGCTTCTTTCGACACTTGAAAAACATGCTCGTTTTAACGTTCAAGAGTGTCCGATACCCAATACCTATACCACCCACAACAATACAGATGGCATGGCCCTATGGTACAACAGACAATATTGAGTATTCTGAGCATTAAACTTAACACTATTCGCTTGACCCCACTCGGAGACTGTTACCAGGTCTTGATGGAGTGTGTAATTCATTGTCCGTCTTTTTCCCCCACCACCAAACGACATATGTTGCTGTCGTATGCGAAGGAGGTATATATACCAAATTTATTGTCAACCGAATTTCAATGAAGTTTATAATCGAAATTTGAGTTCTTTGCAATTACAATTCTATTGTCTCAACAGGAAAAATTTCGTCATAATAAAAAATGGTTTGTTTATATAAAATTTATGTTCATACAGTCCAAAATTCAGTCATTTAATTTCAGTACAATTCGGTTGGCGAATTTTTTTTCTGTGTGTAGTATTAAAAGTTTGAACAAGATGGTCGTTTACAAGGATTTCTATATTGTTTAATAGCTAAATTATTTAAGAATGAAATCATTCAAAAAATTTGTATTTTGCCTTCACCTGATATTTTTTTTTAAATAAAAAAAAAGTAAGTATACTAAATTAATTCAAACACACAGATTTGTTGTGGCTATCAAATTTATTGCCAACCGAATTACGATGAAGATAATAGCCGAATTTGAAGTTGATTTCAATTACAATTCTAATGTATTAACAGTAAATATTTTATCACATAACGTATAGATGATGCCAGTCGTGTAAAAAAAATTACTTTGGTGAAAAATGACAAAATCATAAAACATATCGCACCTTAAATACAAAACCGTCACAACTCACAATTTTCAACTTTTCAGGAGAGGCAAAAAGATTTCTTACTTTTGTCGAATTTTAGGTATTTTTTGCATATTTTTTTTTAAAAACTTAATATTATTTATTTTTCAATTTTAAACTTTAAAATTAAAACTATATACGTTTTTTAAGTCTGGTAATAACTCTATAATATGGAGGAAGTAAATATGTGGCTTCTTTAATACAATGACAAGTTAAAAACACTTTTTTGTGCAGTTTACTTGTTTTGTGCATTTTTTTTTTTATACATAAGTACGCCATCTTTGTAGATCTCTTCGATTTTATTAAGTAAGTTTGTAAATAAAAAGAACTTCAAAATAATACAAATTTAAACATAATTAATTTTAGAAAAATGTCCGATTCGATTTTCGATGATGCTGAAAACACATCAAAGAAATACAGAAAACAAAGGTTTTACTCAAGTTAGTTGAGAGACGAGAAGCTAATGGGATGGAACAGATCAAAGAGGACTACTTTAAATGCAGATGCAAGGCTTGTGAAAAAATATTAAATTGTGATAAATCAGATCTAAGTATGCATGTTAATAACCAATGTCTTAAAAAAAATACCTTTTAAAACCAAAAACCAAAATTATGTTTGCGTTATAGGATCCCATTTGCAAGCCATTTTTATTAATTGTGTAAATTTTAAATGCACATCTAACCATATAAATGATGAATTATACAGAATTGTAAAAATATTTAGTTTATAATTGAAAATTAACATATTAAAAATCAATTTTTTTTTTTCAAAAATTTAAAAAAGTAGTGTAGGGAAAAATGTAGGGAGAAAAAAAGTTGGTGTAGGGAAAAAAACAGATTTTTGTCATTAGCGTAGAGATTTCTGAAAAAATCTCCTGGCATTACTGGTACCTATTAAAAAACAATGTAAGATTTCACAAGACAATGCGACATACATTTTCTTTGTTCAAAAGCTTAGATAACACTAAATGAAGTTGTTGTTTTCTTTTACTCTTTAGTGAGTATTTTCGTTTTCGTTCGGCTATATACATATAAGAAGCCGATTAGAGTTCGGCTTACTAGTGCCACTATGGATATGTATGTCTGTAAACAAAAATATACGATATCCCAGTCATCATTTCGAAGATTATTTTAACAAAAATCACCTTACTGTGTCTTCTTTGAGCACTTTTGATGATTAGAAACTGATTAATCACATGCGGTATTAGAAAAAGATAAAAAATGATTTTTGTTTGCGCTTAAAAAGTGATTTATGGAAAAATTGCATTAAATACGACTCAAAAATAAGTCGAAACTGATCAGGAAATCGGATAAAAAGACTCTCAAGAAGAGTCTGGGGTAGGGTAATATTTTCTCCCGACAAAAGAATATGTTGTGATCAGTAAAAGATCGCATTTATGACTGTTTTAATAGCACAGAGGAGCAAAAGGACTCCACATGATCATTTATTGCATAAAATGCTTACTGGGAAATTATTCACTGTAGAAACAGTAAAACAAATCTGCACACAATTTCAATTCTATCTCGTTTACAGTGATACGATCACTTTGTTTACTAGCTAGCAGTAAAATAAGAAAATAGTATTATAATGCAGCGTAATGATGAATTGTACTTCTCAATTAGTTTATTTTTAATGTGCCATAAGAAGTTCGGTTTGTGCTAAGAAAAGCATGAATACATGTTTCCCAAGGCGAGGCTTCATCATTGCACTTTGATTGAGTTGAACCCCGCGATTATTCCTAATGTGAATAATTCGTGCATAAAATTCTTGGTGGTCCGGGAATGGCGTTTGCCTTCGCCTGACATTAAATAGTTAATTTTAAAAATGTATTATAATGAAATATAAAATTTTTTTTGAAAATTTTTCGAGTTTTATCTTTTTTTGACATCTGACAAAAAAAAATTTAAATATCAATTTTTTACAGGGTAAATATTTTATGGTTTCACTACTACTTTTGAATGCAAGTATGTACTAAAAATAGAACCCTTAAAATCATACTATTTTTTGCAACCCTAAAAATTGCAGTATTTTGTATAAATAAAATAATTATGCCAACGAGGAACCTAGTTGCCCGATTGAAGCCGTCATTGTGATTTCCACAGACGGACATCGCTATATTAACTCCGCTTGTTATAAGGATTACAAATATATATATTTTATAGGGTCCAGATTTTTTTTTTTAATTATTACAAACGGAATGACAAACTTTTATATACCCTCTACACACTGGAGTGGAGGGTATAAAAACGTAGTTTCATTATGAAAAATGTCCATTTTGAGGACTTTTTTTATATTTATATTGTATTTGTGAAATAAAATACAATTATGAGTTACGACTCTCTGACTGAAATTTTTCATTTGACTTGTGATATTATCTCAAGTTGTTCCCCAGATATAACAGCATTTTTCCTATTAAAGAAGATAGTTACGAGAAATAAATTTTTGCAGTAGATAGAAATGTGTACTGTGAATTAATTTATAGAAAAAAGTCAATTTTGGAAAATTTTGAGTTGTGACTCTTTTGTATTTAAGGTGCGATATGTTTTAAGTCTCAAGGCGCAATGTTATTTATCTCTTTTGACCCATCTATTCTATTCAATACCTTAATTTTAAAGCTAATCTTTATCTTTATCTTTATTGGTTATCTTAAAAAAAGAAAAGCAATCAAGGGCGAATATTTTTCCAAGTTTTTGCATTATTTAAGTGTTGAAATTAAGGAAAAATGGTCGCATTTGGCGAAAAAGATAACTTTTATTCATCAAGTCAATGCACCAGTTCACACATCCAATATTGCGATCCCAAACTCCATGAATTAAAGTTCGAATTGCTTCATCACGCACCTTATTCACCAGACTTATCGCCCTCGGGTTATTTTGTCTATCTTTAGACTTGAAAAGAGCCAGACAGCTCTAACTCAAACCAGAATAAGTGTGTAAAAGAAGATTACGTTGAGAAACAAAGAACAATTTTTGAACTAGTGTTATATTCCTTCATCAGATCGGGTTGCTCTAAGACCCTCCTCGTATTTCTATATACTACAAAAAAAAATTATGTTTAATATTCTCTTATATTCAGCGGTAGTTCGATAAAATTGTTAGTTATTTAAGACATCGTCAAAAAATACTTTTACAACCAAGTGCGAGTCCTAAACTTTTTTTAAACATTTAAATTTATTTACGTACACATTCCAAAATTCCATCTCTAGTTTGTATAAACACATTTCAGCATGTTGCTGTTATTGGACTTTTCGGTTTTCAGTGGCTGTGTCTGTGTTTGTGACTGAGTCGGTATATTGTTTATTTGGTTAAATAAATAAAGCACATTAAAAGTGGCAACATATGCATCTGACCTCATGTGGATATTTCTGTTTACACCAAAAACAAAAACATAATCAAAAATTAATTAATTAAGTGTTTTTAAATAAAGCATGATTTGCTAAATTGAAAGAATTACAGGATTTTGAAATAAACAAGTGAAAGGGTCAAATTCGCTTGCGTCGAATCAGACTAAAGCTTACTTAATTTCGCAATTAGATTTATATTCACTTTCTGTAAGTAAACACTTAGTGTTGCCATTAAACGTAAATTTAAATCTAAAATTTCAAAAGAAATCTTTAAATGGTTCAGTCAAAGGCATATTATCAGAGCATTATCAGCTTTTCCTTGAGCTTAGAGTTTGTTTTATAAAATGTTTTAATATTTGTAAATTTTCATTGGCTCCGAGTATTATTCTTCTTCTAAATGCAAATTAGAGATATGAAGTACGCTTGATGATTTAATAACATTTTATTGTTAATCAAACAACTTTCCACAAATTGGGAGAAAAAAACATTTTTTAGCAAATCCTTCATTTACCAAAAAAATGTTTAGATGGAAAGCAAGAATATGCATAAAGTCATAAAGTACAACACCTAATGTGATATATAGTATTCCTTCTCTCCACATAATTTATTAATTTTTCAGATCATGGGACCATCATACAAAAATCAAAAACTGGGGCTGTCCATCAAATAAACTCATGAAACTAGATCGCAAAAGAAATAAAATTGTTTTAAGAGTTTTTCATATCGCGTCTTTGTTTTCTTTCATAAATCGGTGTCAGATGAAACTTTATGACTTTTCGGAATATATATGATTTTTTCAAATATAACGAAAAATTAATTTTTATGGACGAAATTTTGTGTTTGGTACAAAGATAAATTTTTTGTTAACACTTAACTGGAGAAGATAAAAAGATGAAATTATGTTATAAGTTTTTAAATAATTAAGTCCTAAACGAATTTTTTTTCAAAAGAATATACTAAGAATTGCAAAGGACATTATAGGATAAAGTTTTAAAAGGACATTATTTTCATCTTTTTGCTGCCTTACTGAAAAAGAGGAGATGCACAAAATTGTAAGGCCGTTTTTTTACTTGACATTGATAAAGTCTTTGTAGGACGAGTATAAATATTTAAATATATTTCTAGAAAAATGTAAACCTTTGAAATTTTGATATTCTTTTAAAAGAAAACAAGATTCCAAAAAAGGAAACTGTAAACGTACATTTACTCACATGGTCTCTAGTTAGACGCGTTTATCATCTGCTACGTCTGTCATAGGACCAAATAAATTAATTAAAATTTCGTGTAAGTCCGTCTAAAATAAACCCTTTTTTGTTGTTTCCACCAAAGTTAATATATAGTTGATATTAAGTAAATATTAAATTAAAATTTAAAAACTCAAAATAAATATTTTTTAAATATAAGTTTATAATAAGAAATCAAAGAAATCAAGTTACGGAGACAGCCTCCTAGATGCCAATTTAGAAAGTTGATTCTATCTAAATTAGGAATTAAAACTTTAAAAGAATATATTCCATATGTTCCATATAAGTGCAAACTTATATGTTTTTGAGTTTTTCGACAAATAAAACTTAATTTTTGTTAATAAGGAGTAAGATCGCAAAATGTCAACATACATCAAATGTAATCACAAGGAAACTATTGAACTTAATTTTAGATTTCTTTAAACCCTCCACACCGCTATGCAGTGGCTATATGAGGGCGGATCAATAAGTCCGTGACTTTTAGAATGAAACACAGTTTTTTTGCAAAAAAAAAATAATTTTTCAACATAATCACCTTTCAACTTAGTCCAACGTTCCTCCAATTTTTGTATTCCTTCCAAAAAATAGGATTTTTCGAGATCCATAAAATAGGCAATGTTGATCAATAATTTCATCGCTGGAGCTAAATCTCTTTCCACCGAGCCATTTCTTTAGGTTCGGATATAGGAAATAGTCACTGGGGGCTAAATCCGGAGAATATGGCGGATAAAGTACCAATTCGTAGCCCAATTTATGGAACTCTGGCATTGAGACACGATTACGATCAATTGATCATGATCAATTGAGGGCCAAAGCGGCACCCATCTTGCAGAGACAGCTTTCTTAAACCCAACTGATCATTTAAAGTCGAAACCACACTGCCATCTGAAATGCCTATTGCATCAAAAATCTTAAGCACTTTTACTCTTCGATCGGCCAACACCATATCGTGGATTTTTTTCGACATTTTCGGGTGTATTGACCTCAATTGGCCGTCCAGAACATTCCGCGTCATTTGTATTTGTGCGACCACAACGAGAGTTAGTAAACCACTTTTTTTTACCATTGCAATCGATGGTGCAGAGTCCCCATAGTATTTATCAACCTTTTCCTTGGTTTGATTGACGTTTTTTTTTCGGCAAAAATAATGTTTAATGAGCACTCGAAATTCACTTTTTCCCATTTAAAAAAAAAAACAGGAAGTTCTATGTTTTGAACAGCTTTTAAACGCCAAGTAAATGCTCAAAATTTTACAGTATTGCATTTCATATAACTACGAGGGGAGTTAGAAAAGCACGGACTTATTGATCCGCCCTCGTATATAGGTTTGTCAATCTATTTGTAAGACATGGAAAAATGCATTTTCGACCTAGTAAAGTATATACATTTTTGCACTTTAACATGCAATTTTAAATAACAACTAATGAATATTTTTTATTAAAATCCACTATATTCCCTGATGATGATATCACTGTATCACAATTTTCAAATTTTCAATTGTTTCCGAATGTGAAGTCAGAAGGGTCCAAGGTAGAACTGTTTTCGAGATATTCCAAAATTACAGCTATTTGCGATATAAAAAAATTATGTCATGTCATATTTCTTTTTTTTGTTGAAAAATAATGAAATTATTAAAACAACCATTAGTCGTTTGTCAAAAATTGGTCAAGAAATGATTCAGTTATAATGGACTAAAGTTCACATTTTATTATTATTTTTTTTTTTTTAATAAAATTTTTTTAAGAGTTATCACTTACAACAGTAAAAAAAAAGAAATCAAAGCACTTAAGTCTAGGAATTCACATGGATATGACTTAATAACAGCTGAACTCTTAAAAAACTTAACACATAAAGCAGTTTCCAAACTATCAATAATTTTTAATGCAGCTATAAAGCTGACCTATTTTCCAAGTATATGGAAAGTAGCTGAAATTATTATGATATTGAAACCAGGAAAAAATCCAGAAGAAGTTAGCTCCTATAGACCGATTTCGTTACTGCCAATAATAATAAACTGTTCGATAAATTAATTAGTAAAAGATTAAAATCTTTAATTATTAATAAAGGACTGATTCCTTGTCACCAATTTGGATTTCGTGAGAAACACTCGACAATTGAACAAATACATAGAATAACCCATTCAATAGAAATTTCTCTAGAAAAGAAAGAGATATGTTCAGCCCTTTTCTTAGATATTGCAAAAGCATTCGATGGTGTTTGGCGTGATGGACTAAATTACAAGCTAGATATGTGGTTACCTAAACATTATAGCAAAGTTCTGGAATCATATTTGAGAGACAGATTCTTTCGGGTAGAGCATGAAGATGAGTATTCCAGTCTTCACCCTATCAAATCTGGTGTTCCACAGGGTAGTAATCTAGGCCCCATTTTGTAACTTTTATATACCCATGATATGCCAGTAAATAGTAATTGTGTGGTCGGTACTTTTGCTGAACACACTGTCATATTATCAACAGCATGGAACAATTTAATTGCAACGGAACAACTACAGATAACTTTAGATGAGGTTCAACTGTGGACAGAAAGATGGGGCATTAAGTTGAATAGCTCGAAACCATTACACGTTAACTTCACAAAGAAACAAAACAATTACATACCACTTATTATTGACAACATACAAGTTCCATTTGTAAACTTTACTAAATACCTTGGTGTGACGTTAGATGCAACACTTCACTGGAAGGAATACGTCAAAAAGAAAAAAGATGAACTGGAGATAAAACACAGAAAAATGAGTTGGCTTATAGGTAGAAACTCCAAACTCTCTAAACACAACAAAATTATGCTGTCACCAGTCTCAACCTATGGAATCCAAGTCTGGGGATGTGCAAAAAATTCCATGATACAACAAATACAAAAATTCCAAAATAAAGTTTTAAGGAATATTGTTAAACCCCCATGGTACGTTAGAAATGCTGATATTCATCGTGACTTAAAAATAAGCACCATAAATGAAGAAATAAAGCGTAATGTAAGGATACTGAGTCATCCCAATAATGAAATTCCCGAGATACTTAATACTGTGCATCTAGTAAGAAGGCGTAATCGCTACCAACCCCATGACCTGATAGGTCTATTCAACCCGGATTGAGTTTATTAATAAACTCATATACCTGTAACCCTTATTAAATAATGTAAAAACTATTAGTTAGTCTTCATAGACTAGTCGTAGTATTAACTTAAATAAAGATGAAAAAACGACGTTATTTGAATGCAAACATTTTGTGCCCAACAGGAAGGAGGTAAGTGCAAAAATGACAAAGTTACAGATGATTAATTTAATTACCCAACTTTTCGATTTTTATCAAATAAAGACAACAAAAACAAGTAAGAAAATTATAGTCGGTCTAGACCGACTATACGATATCCTATACCATGCGTTAGAGACCCCATCTCTTAGGCCCATCTAATTGGATATAGAAAATAAGCATAAACCAAATTTGAGTGGCATTTTTATTAATTTTTTTGGCTGTAGATATGAAAAAGTTCATATCGGATGCTGTGTCTATATGGGGACTAGGTCCAAAAATGGACCGATCCTGACCATGACTGGTAAAGTCTCTTGTATTTTGCGAAAATATATACAAACAAAATTTGAGATGAATCAGTGCAATATTTTTGTTTTTTAATAGATTTAAGTGAAGATCGGGAAGCAGCTCTATATGGGGCCTATGACCAAGAGTTGTGCCATAGGGACCGTTTTTGGACTATTTATTAATGGATGTAAGAAACACATACAAACCCAATTTGACTAAGATCTATACGATAATTTGGATCTTATGGCAATTTATGTCGATTTTATTGGGGTCATTTGTAAGGGGCTAGGTCTGAACATCGACCGATTCTCACCAATTTCAATAGCATTCATCCCATGACCGATGGAAGCTTATATACCAAATTTAATCGAAATACATTCATATTTGCAGCCTGCAGTTTGATTACAAAGTTTGCATGGATACACAGACGGACGGACGGACGGACGGATATATTTAAATCGATTCAAAAAGTGATTCTGATTCGATCGGTATAATAAAAGAAGGGTCTAGGTCAAATATTTTTGGTTGTTACAAACAGCAGCACAAAGTCATTATATCCAAACCACATAGTGGTATAGGGTATAATAAACACAACAAATAAATAAATATACGATGCTAAATGTTAGTAAAAAATGGCTTATAACTGTTGAATTGCTTTGTCTGTTATGACTATTTTCTGCCTCTCGCACAAGGAACCAACAATTGTCGCCCAACATCGCCTAATAATACGCCACTTGATACTGACGTGCCATTTCTTGTATTTGTTGGTGAAAGCGCTCATCATGCCCGTCACTTTCATCGCCAATGTTATTTGGGAAAAAAAATTTAACTACGAATGCAGAAGATTTTGAAAAACTAATTAACTCCTTTTATAAGATATAAAAATGTGTGTTCAAATAAAAAAATAAATAAAAACAAATTCGTGTTAAAAACTGTACGAATTTTCTCATAGTTTTTTTTTTATCAAATCTTGAATGATGTCTTAATAATTTGGGATCCTGAAATTTCCCAGAAAGCTTGATACAACGAAACTAAATGGCTTCAATGCCTTTGATTCATTTTCAGACAAAATCGAATCAGATGTGGAATCTTTCAGTAGCTTTGTAATTTGTGGTCCCACAAAAACCCCTTCTTTAATTTTGGTATCTGATATGTTGGGAAAAAATGGGCCAAATCACCGCATTCGATATCGAGTAATATCAATCGAAATTACATATTTTGTTTTATTATTTAGAGAATATGGTCAAACATCAGCCCTCGTTTCACTTTTACTCTTAACTAGGGGCCATAATTCGTTGACTGTTCAGAGTAAAATTATTTTTAGAATTTTATTTTGGAAAATAAAAAAATAATTTCGATCGAGAAATTTCGATAGCGAATGCGGTGATTTGGCCCCTGTTTTTAGGTACTCAAATGCGACACTGTTTCATCTTTTTAGCAAAGCTTTGACGAAATTTTTGAATAGGCCAAGTTTTATTTGTAAAAGTAGCAAAAAAAAGTTTTCCTATATTAACAGATCTTTGTATATGACATTATCTTGGCCAAGAGTAAATGTACTCTATCCGGACAATCTTTTCAGGCATAGTTTTCACGACGCACTCGCCTGTCCTATTTGCAGAAAACAGCATTATTTTGCGTAGCCTTGTTGCCTACCAGCCACCATGGCAATAACTTGTAGATCGGCACAGACTTTCCAGTTATGCTGTTCGTACTGTATCAGATCCAGTAATTTAGACATGGACTCATATGATTATTTAACGCTAACTCAGTGCGCCACTGGAATTAAGGGATTTTCATTACATTTGTGCAAGAAAACAGCTTTCAAGCTTAAGTTGCTGCTGTCGGTAAGTAACCGTCAATCATTTGGATTGTATGTCTCCTCAAATTGCTTGAACAATCCGTTTATCTCATGGCAAAAGCAAATACTGTCTTTTTTAAACTCTTTATTTTAACTCATACTCTCTGTCTGTCTGTCTGTCTGTCGTGGGGCGACCCCGTTCCCCTGATCCCCTTGATTTGAAACTTAGCCCATAGTCTTGTTGTGACTCTAGAGTAATTTTGGGTAGTCACATATAATCACGCACAGTCACGCATAGTCACGCACAGTCATGGAGTGCTTTAAAACTCATTTCCCCTTATCCGATCGATCTTAAACTTGGTCGATAGACTTGCCGTGAAAAAAGATTAACTTTGACACAGTCACGCACAGTCACACGTAGTCATGCAAAGTCACGGAGAGATTAAAACCTCACTTTCCCTCATCCGATTGATCCGAAACTTTGTCCATAGACTTGTTGTTGCCAAAGATTCATTTTATGGTGGTCACACACAGTCACGCATAGTCACGCACAGTCACGGAGAGCTTTAAACCCCATTCCGCCTTATCCGATCGATCTGAAACTTTGTCCATAGTCTTGTTGTGACCAAAGATTAATTTTAAATCAGTCACGAAAAGTCACGCACAGTCGAAGAGAGGTTCAAAACTCATATGCATAAGGAACGAAAGAGTTTTAATAAAAACTTTGTTTTTATGGCTTAGATAAATCGAAAAGTATACGGGAAAAAACTCACATGTCGACTTCTATAATATGAAACTCTTACGGTAGATATCACAAAACTACGTTCCTTCATTCTTGATGCTAACAATTCTGCTTTATTTTTCGGTAACGCCAAATCTCCGACAAATTCATTGAGTTCAGATTGTATGAGAGGCATGATTTTTATTTATTTTTTTATATCATTGTCGTCAAAATCGCTTGAATCAGATGATTTGGACTCATGTTTCTGCTCTGAACAAAGGGCATATTTCAGTTCAGCCATATGAGGAATTGGTTTTGCAAATAAGTTGACATCTGTATATTTAACAGACTTATGACGTCCATTTTGCTTTTCCTTGGCTAAGTAAAAATAAAAGTCAATTTGGTGGTTCGTAGGCTCTAGCCAAAGTGCGGAGAGCTCAAATGGCATATATCGACTGCGGTATAGTAAATAAGCTTAAGATACTGAAGGCATATTTTTTAAATACAAAATTTAAAAAAGTATACTTATTTTGCGCCCGCTATCCACATAGTTACACGAGTTTTGCCTGAATTAAATAAAGTATTTTGGCTCCAATATTTCAAAATGTTTCCCGGATTGACTTTAAAATACAGCCAAAATGCATTTTGTAATTGGCTTGAAAAATTTGATGGCTGCACAAAACTATAAACTCCACAAGCATAGCAAAACTTGTTTGTATTGTTCTTGCTGATATATTCACGTTTTGCACTATGCATTTTGTTCTTGTGAATACGAGTTCTGCGTGTCAAGAAAATCAAAACGTTTAGCAAACAATTTGAAAAAAACCTGTCAACACAAAGCAGTGTTGTCAAAAATCCATGATGAATAGCACTTTTTACTCTTTTTGATTTGATAAGAAGCGAAAAGGAGGTAAATTCACTAATCTTCTGTAGCTTTGCCATTTTTGCAACATTCCGGGAGCAAAATGTTCGTATTGAAATAGAAAAATGTTCTACGTAATAAAACGACAAAATTTTTAATTGTTGGGTTTAAAAAAATAACTTGAAAAGAACAAAATTGCAAAAAAAAAAAAAAACAACTAAGAAAAATTAGGCGGTCTAGACCGACTATACGATACCCTATACCATGCGTTTAGAGACCCTATTTCTCAGGCCCAACTAACTGGATATAGAAAATAAGCATAAATCAAATTTGAGTGCGATTTTTATTAATTTTTTCGGCTGCAGATATGAAAAAGTTCATATCGGATGCTATATCTATATGGGGACTAGGCAAAAAAATGGACCGATCCTGACCATGTTTGGTAAAGTCTCTTGTATTTTGCAAAAATATATACAAACAAAATTTGAGAAGAATTAGTGAAATATTTTTGTTTTTTGTAGATTTAAGTGAAGATCGGGAAGCAGCTCTACATGGGGCCTATGAGTAAGGCTTGTCCCATAGGGATAATTTTTGGACTACTCATTAATGGATGTAATAAATGTATACAAATCCAATTTGAGTAAGATCTATATGCTAATTTGGAACTTATGGCAATTTATGTCGATTTCATATAGGTCATTTGTATGGGGGCTAGGTCTGAACATGGACCGATTTTCATCAGTTTCAACGGCATTCATCCCATAGCCGATAAAAGATCAAATACCAAATTTCATCAAAATATATTCATATTTACGAGCTGCAGTTTGATTACAAGCTTTACATGGACACACAGACGGACGGACGGACGGACATCGTTATATCGAATCAGATAGTGATTCTGATTCGATCGGTATAATTAAAGATGGGTGTAGGTCAAGTATTTTTGGTTGTTATACAGTGGTATAGGGTATAAAAACGTAAATTTTCTTCATAAAGTTTGAACTTTTGTCAACTGTAACTCTGTTATTTCTTGACTAATCTGCACAAATGACCCATGGTTATTTTATTTATTTTATTATTTTTAAATAAAAAAGAATTACATAATCCGTCTAATATTTTTGAAAATATTTGCATTTAAGTGACATCATCTTTTTTATAAACACAAATAACGGTTACCTTGGAATATCTGGGAAACTGTTCTACTTTTGACCATTCTGACCATTCATGTCAGATACATTTGGTAATGTCAGCTGAAGTTTGCGAATATCTTTCTTTATCTTGGAGTTTTGTTAAATACGAAAGTAACATATCACACCTGTACCTCTAAACTGAGTCAACTAGAAATTTTTCAATTTTCACTTTTTGCAAGAAAACGATACATTGTGGTTATATCTATCCACTGTAAAAATCTTACATCGGTTCTTCTAGTCTTTGTAAAAAAAAAAAAATTTTGTTGTAACCCTCTTTGTGTTATAAGAGTAGCTTCTTTAGAATCCACTAAAAAGACATATATTGAGTTCCACCCAAAAAACTTGTTATTTTTGATGATCACTGAAAAAACAACAAAAACAACTACTGTTGTATACTTCTTATTCGCAATTCTTTACAACGAAACAACTGTTTTTAAATTTTATAGTAAATATTAAAAAAAACCGTTTTTTGCTTCTACTGAAAATTTATAAATTTTGAGTTGACTCACTTTAGAGGTACAGATGCGATATGCTCAGCATAGAAGTATTACTAAGACTGCTAATAAAGCTCGTAAAGTAGTTGGCTTTATGAAACGCTGGGCCAATGATTTTTACGTTTCAATCATAATAAAACAATTGTATACATCTCTTTTGAGATCGATTTTGAACTACGGTTCTGTTGTTTGGGATTTGTTCACAGCGATAACATTGAGTCTGTTCAAAGGTAATTTTTACTGATCTGCTTGCGAAGTCTATATCAAAATCCATCAAATAATCTATACTCTAAAGTTCAAGATTAAATAAAATTCCGTAGAAAAATGCTTAATGTGACATTTTTAATGAAATTAATAAATGGAGGCGAATGCTGAGACATCCTGCTGAACAATATAACTTTTAATATTCCTCAAAACTACGCAAATGCTGATCAGTTAAGAAGATTATCTGATAATTTTAATGGTCGTTATAAATTCATTGATTACACGGTCTTACAGTGAAAATATAATTAAAAAGACCTAATATATGGTCAAGTTAAAAATTTTTGAATATATCGTCAATATTTGAATTTATTGGAAATAAAAGCCTGTTTTCAATTCTTCAAGGACTAATAGCATGTTCAGACGGACCACTTGGTTCGTTCTCTGAATCCCGATTGCGAACCTTGTTGTTCAGGCGATTGTTCTTGTTTCATTTCGACGTTTATATTTTTTGTGCAAATATTTGAAGACATCCTTCTACACTTCACGTTTCACTATTTAATTTTTTCCATCTTTCTTTAAATATATATATATATATACTAGCTATATATATATACCCGGCAAACTTCGCTTTGTCCAAAAGAGATTTTTTGATTGATGTAATTTCGAAATTCTTTTTCTATTGAAAATTATCGACCGTTAACAGATGACGCAATAATATAATTTTAATACAACACTTTTCGAATTCGGTTGAATTCAATATCTTATAATTATACGGATAGCTGACCTGACGGTCTTCGACCCGTCCAACATTTGGCGAAAATAGAATAAAATCAAATATTAATTAAAAAAAATAATAGAACAATGATTGTAATCAATTTAATGCTGCACGATATACAACATGTTTTGTTTTCTGCTCCGAAGCGTAAATGAATAGCGAGGATGGTTTCCAACTCGGGAACACGCAACATATAGCTGGCCTTGTGAAAAGCATGACATTTTCAGATTTATGCCGCACACTTCCAGGGACTGTCCTTGTGACTTGTTTATTGTCATCGCAAATGAAAGTTTCACTGAGGACTGAACACCTTTGAACTGGAACGTCAAATCCATTGAAGTCAAGGGAAGTCGCAGAATTAAGCATGTCCCTTGAACCGCCTTTTCAAAATCCTTGCCACTATCACATTGCACATTAATTTCATCACAATCTATCGGATTTCATTGCATAGTTTCTGGGCTTAAGGTGACAAATCCAACTTTAATTCGAATTGGGAGATTCACCGTAAAGCAGCTTGGATAATGGCTCTGGTGTTGGAAGCAATTTGGCAATTTCACCTTTCCACCCACGCAACATCATTGTGTGCTTCGTTGATATCTTCTGACTGTCGCGCACGATTTCCAAACATTCTGGTCGAACTGATTCCCTTCCAATAGCACGTTGCATCGTGACAACGCCGGCCAATGTTACCATGAACTCTTCTTGGCATACTTATAAAAATGATAAAATTATCCGAAAGTCAAAAAGAATACATATTTTTAAAGAAACAGTTATTCAATAAGAGACCAATTTGTTTTTAATTGAAGCGCTTATGTAAGCTTAAATTTAAGTACATTATTTTAAGATCCAACTTTGCTATTAACTTGAATGAAAATTGTGGAAATTTCAATTTTTGTTATGCTGCTTCAAAACGATCCAATATATTAAAGTTCAAAAATTACTTTTATGGAACTAACGCCACCCATTTATCCGATTCCGCACATTTTCACACTCACACTAATAACCTATGAACACACACAAATTATCTTCACTTTCCCTTTTATATTATTCAAGATACTTTTATTATTTTGAAAATTTGAAAAAAAAAAGGTAACACGCCCACTTGTCCCGCCCATTTTCGCCTGGGCTAATCAGAGAAATATTAGATGAACTCACACAAACTTGCAAAACTCTCCTATCATTACACATATGTACATAATATTTAATCAGTACTTTGTAGGGGATGTACACCGCCCACTTATGCGATCCAGCCTATTTTCGTCAGGAGTACTTACACTAATAACAAATGACGTCACATAAAGTATCAAAGCTCTTCCTGTCATGATATTAAGTCTGATATTCAGTGATACATTTTTTTGTAGGTGCCACGCCCACTGTTCCGATAAAGCTAATTTTTACAACGGATACTCACAGCAACTTACAGCAATAATAGATGACCTCATACAAAGTTGCAAAGCTCTCCCTAAAACAGTACTCAAGATATATGATGTAAAAAATTAATTTTTTATGGGAGGTACCACGCCCACTTAACCGATACCAACCGATATTTTCGGTATGTCTATCTATATTAATAATAGATGGCCTCACACAAATTTACAAAGCTCTCCCTCTCATAGTACTCACTATTTATGATGTTGAAATGGAATAACCGCGAACAGCGCCATCTGTTGCGACTTTTTGTACTTTTCTTTTTTCCTAAACCTTCGCATGGCAGTTACAAACAGTTAAGCGGACGAACTAACTACGATTCATTTTTATATATATAGATGTAAATATATACTTCTTATTTGTTAAAGGTTTCTATTTATTTTATTGCACACATTAATTTTTTGTTCTTTCTTTGTTATATATTTTTGACAGCTAACTCAGATAAACTAGCGATAATTTTTGACAAAAATTGGGGATGACAGTAAATGTTTCGTGGTTCGAAACTAGATTCAAAATGAACCAAGTTGGTTCGCTCTCAAAATTTTGTATGGCGAATCATGTAGTTTCAATCATAATTGGAGAGCGAACCGTGAATGAGAGAGCGAACCTCGAATCTTGCTGTCCGTTTGAACATAGCATAAATCAAATCAGTTTTTGTTTACAACCTTTATTTTCTAATACTTTATTTAAAAACTTATTTGTTCTTATTTTTATTTGAAAGTACGAATATTAGGGAGAAAAATCAAAAGTACAACACAAGAAATCATTTGGCAATTGACATTGTTTAGAGCTAGAGGTGATGCAATTTTTCAAGCTATAGATATGAATATATCTTTTTAGTATAGAGAAGGGCTTTTTAAAATTAAGATAGTTAAATATAAAAATAAAAACTTTATTTTTTAGAAACCTTTTCACTAGCATATTCATGTCATGTTTTAAAAAAAAAATTTTTTTAACTGTTAACAAATATTACCTTTCCAATATTTTGTATACTTAAAGGTACATATTGGTCAGTGTTTTTACCGAGTTCCACAAAAAATATGAAGGGCCATTCTTGTTACAGCCCATTAAATTTGGGTAAATTCTGAAGATGACTTTTTTCATTTTGTATGTAAAAATATAGTAAAACATATATTTAATTTTACTTAAACACTGGATTTGTATTCCTCATAAAAATAGCTTCACAGTGATACCAGAACTGTTTAATTTGAACCATAATTTCTCAAGATATTGCAGTTTTTCACAGTAGTGTCAAATGCCAAATTGAGTTTCAGTGGAAATTTTTTTTAAAAAATTTATTACTATGGAGCAACACTCACTAGGTAATTTGACATGGAATGTCCCAAAACTGTTTCTGTAGTTTTTTGTTTCGTGGTTATAAAAAAAAAAATTCAAAGGATTTCAATTTCAAGAAATACTTACTCCTTTCAAAATTTTATCCTGCATTATCATTACATCATTACATTTTCAATAAATTCTCTCGAAAACTAATCACAAGGATTTGCAGACTTCTATGTTTATAAGTTAAGTGCTAACAAGATTTTAAAATTTTGTTCCATAAAAATAAAAAAGGATTTACTACACATTTAAAAAAACTTTTGTGAAATAAAGTTGCAGACAATGTGGAGTAAAACTTTGTTTATAGTTTTTCTTTTTGTGATCTTGTTTCCTTTAAAAATGACTTCAAAGTTTTAAAGAATTATATTTTTAAAACAATTTATTTAATTACTTACACTCGAGTGTCAGAAGAGAATTTGGGTAATTATTGGTTATACAATGTGAAAATAAAAAAACCCCATTTTGAAAATTTTTATTTCAAATCGTTTGAATTTTACCATCGATTTTTCGCAAAACAGTTATATTACAAACTTAAATATATTCCATAAAAAATAATAAATTGCCTAAAAATAAATCTAAGAAATTCTAAAAATGGGTATAGCTTTGAAAGGCAATTATTATTAAACTTTTTCCTTAATATGATAAAATTGCCAAGATTCTCTATTTTCATTTGACACCGATCGCAGCATCGAAGGACGTGTATCAGTATTTAAATAATTTTTTTTAAATATGTAGTCCTTTTTAATTTTAAGTCCTTTAAAAGGAAAACAATATTACAAAATTAACAAGTAAGAAAATTATAGTCGGTCTAGACCGACTATACGATACCCTATACCATGCGTTTAGAAACCCTATCTCTTAGACCCAACTAACTGGATATAGAAAATAAGCAAAAACCAAATTTGAGTGGGATTTTTATTAATATTTTTGGCTGCAGATATGAAAAAGTTCATATCGGATGCTATATCTATAAAGGGACTAGGTCCAAAAATGGACCGATCCTGATTATGTTTGGTAAAGTCTCTTGTATTTTGCAAAAATATATACAAACAAAATTTGAGAAGAATCAGTGCAATATTTTTGTTTTTTAATTGATTTAAGTGAAGATCGGGAAGCAGCTCTATATGGGGTCAAAGGGATCATTTTTGGACTACTCATTAGTGGATGTAATGAACGCATACAAACCCAATTTGAGTAAGATCTATATGACAATTTGGATCTTATGGAAATTTATGTCGATTTCATATGGGTAATTTGTATGGGGGCTAGGTCTGAACATGGACCGATTCTCACCAATTTCAATAGCGTTCATCCCATGGCCGATAAAAGCTTATATACCAAATTTCATCAAAATATATTCATATTTGCGACCTGCAGTTTGATTACAAGCTTTACATGGACACACAGACGGACGGACGGACGGACGGACGGACATTGTTAAATCAACTCAGAAAGTGATTCTGATTCGATCGGTATAATTAAAGATGGGTCTAGGTCAAATATTTTTGGTTGTTACAAACAGCAGCACAAAGTCATTATACCCAAACCTCATAGTGGTATAGGGTATAAAAACTGTGCCACTTGTGGTCCCCAGTTGCAGATGTACGACTATAAAAACTGGTTTGTATGCAACGAAATTTTTTCAGTTTTTTTAACAGTGTTACAGATATTTACCGAGACAGATCTTTACATCAAAGTTCTTTGAAAGATCATAGCGAAACTGAATTTGTTTCGAATCTTCGGGAAATTATGTATACTAGTATAGACCAGCACTCGAAATTCGAGTGCAAATTCTAGTAAATATTATTTTTTCATTAAATTTTTGTCTTCCCATATTTTTTTATCTATATATATATATAAAATTTAGGAATATTTAAATTAGCCTAAAAGTATGTATCAATTATAGTAATTCACAATTCAACAAAGAGCGTCTGATATATAATTTAAATCATTCGCATTGACAGGGTGTAACGAATTATTATAAATATTTTATTTTATTTTGTTTTATTTTATTTTATTTTATTTTATTTTTTTTTATTTAATATATTTTTAAGACAGATTAAATATAAATTTTTTCATTCTCAGCTTATCCTACATATGAACAACTATGCCAATTTTCATACTCCTCCGTGCCTGCATGTTGCTTAAAAAGGGAACTAAAAATTTACCTTCTCGCACGTAATTTTTTAATTTTTATGTTTAATATTTAAAAAAAAAATTAAAATTATTTCTTGTTGAGAAATAATTTATTTTTTTTATTTTAGAAAATTTAGGTTGGTTTTGAGTAAAAAATCAGTCCATTGAATTTTATAATAATTATTATTTATTAATTATTTTATGTTACAGTTTTTGCAGATAAAAAAGGACAATCAACCTGCCGACTAGCGGTTGTAGTATCGAATCCCGGTTGGTGTATCACCAAATAAAAGAAAGAGTTAAGAAAGAAACATGAAATAATGGTCGTAGCTACTGTTTAAAATTTTAAATTATGGACAGTTACTGTGAATAATATCAATTCTTTGCACACAATTGATTCTGATATCATTGAAATTGCTATGAGCAAAAGATTACTTGTCGCAACTTTCCATACTGGCTTTCCTTTTGAAGTACAATGGAATTCCTTCATATCATGAGACTTTTCTTATAAACATTTTTATATATTTTGAAATACGAATCCTTCGATTCAAAGATTTGTTTGTGTATTGCTTTCCATGAGGATACAAATGGATTTAAAATGTATTTTTTATGAAAATATTCTCGGCTGTGGGAAATTTTTCAATTATATTGAAAAATGTTATCCTATATCTTATTTCTATTATATAAAAATTTTAATGACGAAATCATAAGAGCTTTGTTTGATTAAAACTGTTTATAAATAACCACTGAAATAAGAAAATAAATAAAAATATAAAATAAACGAACTGAAGCTCTACACTTGATGTCGAGCAATTATTATTTCTTAATTAAAAAAACCAAATTCCCGCCAAAGTACCTAAGAAATTTTAAATTATATTAAAATTTTCTTGTTTAAAGATCCTTAAACGATTTTAAAATACCAATACAAGAAAATCGAGGAACTAGCACTGATTATAGGAAATAAATCCATAATTCTTTTAAAATTAAAAGAAATGAAATTCCCGCCAAATTGGACACCAATTTACTTAGTCAATGGATATGTTAATAAAATTAAATTATGTTTAAAACAACTTTATAATTAGAAAATAAATTACTTCATTCTAGTAATGCAATTATTTATAAGTTTAAATTAAAAATTCGTTTAGAAAATTACCAATTATTGCAAACCGCTTCAACGTCTCATTAAAATTCAGAACATTTAATATTCACAGTTGTTCAATGCCAAAAAATTATCTCTCTACTTAATTGTCAACTTTGATTAATTCTTTAATCTTCTTTATTAAATTTTTTTTATATAATTTTTGTTAATTAATAACAATTATTTCTTAGTTTTACTAAATTCAAAACAATTTCCAACTTTTGGACACGTCTTTTAAAAGTTTTCTTTTCTTTCAACACATTTCATGATTTTGTTATTTGATTCTGAAATATTTAGATTTCTTCAGACGGAGTACACAAAACTAACTGAACGTAAGGTTGGTAAACTTATGAGAATGGTTTAGTTGTGCGAGGGGTTTTTATACCGGTCCACAAGCGCAAGCGATGAATTTTCCGGGTGGGGATATGCAAAAAAAAAATTTGAACAGCACACAGCAGAAAAAAAATAAGGTGTAAAACTTCACTTACACACATTTTGTGTGCAAAAATGAACTGAACTCGGGCAAAAAAGTTGAAAAAAACAACAAAAACTACAAACTCACAAAAAATGCATTTTAAGGGTTGCAACAATAATGTAGCAACATCTCGTACAGCAGCAACAACAACAAAATTACTCTAACAAGGAAAACCTCTCCAGCAAACCCCATCATAGTCATTGACAAACAAAACCATCAGTTCATCGTCATATTAATACAGCATCCGTTGAGCTTAGTACTCATAAAAATTCATTTTAAAATTCATGCTCTCCTAGATAAGAGATTTATCTGATATGAAAAGCTTTAGAACAAGGATGCTGCGCAATTTTGGTTATTCTCTTTTTATCACTCTTTATAGTTAATGAACTTTCCTGCTCTCTCCTTATCACTAAATGTCCCAAAAAGCTATTTTCTTTAGAATTTGTCACAAACTTTTCTCTTTTTCCACTTCAATTCATCAAAACCAAAATAAAAAGCTTTTTTTGTTTGTCCCTAAATCTAAGCTCGTGAAAAATCGTTTATTCAAATCGTTACAACTCGTTTCAATTCGTCTATCTTCGTTAAGTGTTCATTTTGGAACATAAGCATTTTTCATTTCCCCTCGTTTTATTGTCGTTCTCTTTTTATGGTTTGGGAAAAATTTTCATGTTTGTATAAACATTTTGTTCAGAAATCTTTTGTTTTGTGAAAATCTTTGTTAATTTCCGTTTACTTGTTTCTTTTCAGGATAATCCAATGTTGTATTCGGTAAGTGATTAAAATGAATTTTGAAAATTATGCTCATAGTTATAAGATTCATGAACATTTGGAACGATTATAAAAATTCACATATCTTTGTAATATAAAGCTATCACGCAAAAAAAAATGATTAAAATTCAAGTAATTTTTCCTGCTTGTTTTAAGAAGAAGCAGTAATTGGCGCGTAAAGTATCCCGTATATTGATTTGGTACATCAATATGGATTTTAGATTTCGCAACCAAATCAATAACTAAACTTTTTCTTTATAAAATAGTTCTTTAGTTCCAAACCAGGCGTGGCTGCACCGAAACCAGATGCTCAAAATTCCAACTTTATATATCAACTTTCTTAATATCAAGTTTCACCTGCTATCGATCTTATGGAACTTTTTTTTAACAACTTCAACAACAATAGCTTTTTTTAAAAATATTTTAAGAATATTATCTGGAAATGGTTGGACTTAAGTTGGACTTAAAGATTTGAAGACTTATTATTAGTTCATGTAGCGATATTGAATATTTCATATTCAAGAAAATAGATATGCTCTCAATACTCTTAATTAGAAAATACATCCAAATAAATTAATGACAAACACAAAAAATATTTTGAGTAAAATTTTGACTTCTGCAAGAACGGCGAGACTTCATGTTAATATCAAAATTATTATTATCCAAGTTCCTATGTGGAACACGGGGCTACAACAAAATTTTTTCAATCACTTCTTCTTAATGCTAACAATTCTATATCAATCCATGTTTGAGCGGGCCGGCCGCTGCATCGGCTACCCTGTGGGTCTCATTCAAGGGTTTCTTTGGCAATATTTTCTTGAGGCTTTCTCAATGTATGACCAATTCATCGCCACTTCCTGCTTTTAATTTCATTATCCATTGGCTTTTGATTCCAGCTTTCGTATAGATGTTGGTTCGAGATTATGTGTGGCCAATGGATTCGCAAGAATCTCCTGTATTCTGCCAATTGCACTTGCATATGTATTTCATGTTCGCAACCACAGAGAAATACAGAATTTGAATTCGATTTGAATACACGTATTTTGGTTCTACGTTTATTCTGTGATGATTTTCAGACGTTTTTCATCAGCGTAGTCAAGATCCTCTAACCGGCTATTAAAGCGCCACGTAATACCGTTAAGTCAATGTCTTACGCCCGTATAAATTTTAATTTTCTGACTGTAGGTACACCTTCACATTGTACTGATGCCCATATAGCGTAGTGAGAGTTTCAGACCTAGTTTTGGATTCGAAGTGGTCGCTACTTACATCTGCACTTCCTTTTACATTTATATTCAGTGTGTCCATTGGAATGCTGATGGCAATATGACTGATATGATTTGCTGTTCTACAATCGGGAGAAATCCAAGAATCTTTATGTACGCGTATGTGAGAACAACATGCAAGGATCGCATTACTAGTGCTCGTTTCCGCGAATAGAGCTCCGTTGACATTCATCATTCCTTGATTGATATAATAATTTCTCCCCTGTGGAGGGTCCAATAACTGTGTCAGCTCACTGTGGAATGCACTCCGATTCCTCAGCGTTCTCCGTTGGAGCGTAACATCGCACAACAGAAAGGTATCTAGCTCTTGTACGAAATCTAACTGATATGATGTGACCTGTGTGCGGTTTCCAATCAGCTAGGGCTTCCTTAGCACTTTTGGACAAAATAAGAGCAACACCACTAGACCTTGGCTGACCCGCTGGTTTACCCCAGAATAGCAATATGACTCCATCGGTTGATAGCTATTCGCCACGGTCTGGCCATCTGGTCTCTCATAGGCCAAGGAGGGTTAACTTATACTTGCGGAGTCCTTTTGTTATTTGGGTGAGTTTGAGGGTTCAAGCATTTTTCGAATATTGCATGTTCCGGATCGTGTCATGGTTTTCATTCTAAAGGTTGTCATCGAGGGGAGGGATTGTGATTGCGAATATTATTTCCTGTGGTTGCGTTAATCATGCTTTTTAAGGTGACCAAGAGATTAACCTGATATAACCTATTTTGGACTGGGGCTACCAGCTATGCAACCAGACTAGTGATAAAAATAATATTCGCTCATCAGGAATCCGACGCTGTTTAAGCCGCTCCTAAACTAGACAACAGACGCTCGGTGTGTCCGTTGGAATGCGGGAGCCCTTTGCTTTCACTCCTACCACTCATATCTGAGAGGCATTCCCCTATCCGCCACCTAGCGATGCATCCTTCAGGGGTTACAGGTTTATCCAAGGAAACATCAAAATTGGAAATGCAGAAATTTTTCCTCATTCGATTCTCCATGTTTTCGAATAGTTTTAGATCAATAAATCTATTAGCTGCTTTCAATTCAATTATGTGGCTATAAGTATCTGATCAGAATAACATCAGACTCTATTAAGTATGTCCATGACCGAACAAATGCTTATCTATGTTATCATGATGCGTAAACCGAATACTTGACATTGGGTGATAAATGTCTAACTAATTTGGAAGAATTCAAGACTGCCATTTTTCTATATCGCTGACGGTTCCTGCTTGTTGGGAAACACTTGGCACAACCGATTAGTTGATCAGTGAAATAAATACCGCAACAAACGCAGTATAGTTGGTCTAAATCGACTATATGATACCCTATACCATAAGTTTCGAGAAATTTCCTTAGATCCAACTTTTACTTTATCCAAAAAATATAATAACCAAATCTGACAAAGATCTATGCAATATTTTTGTGTTTTTAGTGAATATCTGCAAGTAGATTTATATGGGAAATGTCACTAAATGAACACATAAATTTTTTTTGACTACTTATTTACATGTCTAATAAACACACAAAACCAAATTTGACCAATATCTATATAATAATCTGGATCTTACGGAAATTTAAGTCGATCTCATAGGGCTTATTTGTATTTGAATTCAGTAGCAATTATCATATAGCCTACAGATGCTTATATTTAAAACTCATAAAGAGCTATTTATACCTGCGACCTGTAGTTACATTGTTAGATTAACATGGAAAGATATACAAGCACGTGGATGGATGGACTAACGGACATTGTCAAATCGACTCAGAAGGTGATTATGATCAAATGGTTAAAAGAAAAGAAAGCTCTAGGTCAAACATCAGAATAAATTCATTAAACCCTCATCACATAGTGAGTGGTGTAGGGTATAATTATATTAACTACCCTTGTAATTACTTGTTGCCACACACTCTATTCCTCATTACTGATTTGCAACGCAAACAGGTGACAACTGAATGTGGCAAGGTATTAAGATGCATCGTCGTGCTGAAGTTCTTTCTGCTCCTCGGGGCATGTATAGGGAATAATGCTATCAAAATGCCAAAGGTATAGAGAATAATGCTATCGAAACTTTTATAACGACAGACTAAATATTCACCGACCCACTTCATTAGGCTAACGTTTTGCAAGCAAATTTGTTTTTTTCCGGATATCGATAAACCACTGAAAACTCTGCTTAATTGCAATGTACTCACTTGGTCGACCCCTACGGTATTGGCAGCTCGTTTGGCCAACCAATATTTTAGAGTCGTAAACGAAGGAACTGACTCCCACAGAGTAGAATCCAGGCCGACTTTCATATTGGTTGGCCAGAGACCTTTCAAATTAAAGTATTGAACTACTCGTACATAACGGTGAACAATTTTTTTTCATAGTAGAATTGATATTGGCCTAAACTCAGAGTTTGTTTTAGGTACAGGGATAACGCTTGCATGCTTCCATTGTGTTGGAAAGTCGCTGTTGGTAAGTAAGTAATGTATGGTAAGAGGATAGGAAGGATAACTTTGATAAATTCAGGGTGCATGTTATCATATCCAATTGCATTTGATTTTATGGCCAAAAGATAGATTAGTACCTCATCATTGCTAACACATTGGAATAGAAGTGGACTATTATTATCGGGAATCACTAGGTTATTGATTGCATTGTGTGCAGGAGGTTGAAATTGAAATGTGGTTAAATTAGCAAAAGTTGAACTAAGTTCATCAGGAGTGAGTTGGCAAGTATTTCCTTTGCTAGTTGGGCCGATTCCAATTTCCCGAATAGTTTTCCACTTCTGTTTTTTGTTAGCTGCATTTTCAAAACGCTGACTATAATACTCAGACTTTGATCTACGAACATCATAAATAATAATCTCTTTTCAGATTACGATATTCTTCTTTAAGTTGAGATAAATTAAATTTTTTCCAACGTGAAAACTCATCATCTCTTTTACCAAACAGTTGTTTTATAGGTCTAGTAAACCACGATCTTGTATAGGTCTTAAGTTTTTTTATTATCTCAGGTACAGTAAGATCAAATAAGTTTGAGATGTTATTTGTCAGCCATAGGACGATTTCTATTGAAATTGAAGACAATTAACCGCTTGAGATCAACTAAAGGAATGGTTAACTTTTAAGTTGATTTTGAATAAAACACAAATTATTAAGGAAATTATTGTCCTTTCTTTTCATTATGATAACATGGTATGGTTCAATTATGTATGGAACAAAATATCGGGCAAATGGCCGCCGTGACCTCGGCAGCACACCTCCATCCGATGGTCCAAATTTTCGATGATGCTGAGGCATAATTGAGGTCCTATGCCGTAAATGTGTCGAATTATCTCATACTTTAGCTCTTGAATTGTTGCTGGCTTATCAAGGTACACCTTTTCTTTCAAATAACCCCAAAGAAAGAAGTCCAACGGTGTCAAATCACAGGATCTTGGCGGCCAATTGACATAGCCAACACGTGAGATAACACGGCCATTGAATTTGTCGCGCAAAAGAGCCATTGTTTCGTTAGCTGTGTGGCAAGTGGCACCGTCCTGTTGAAACCACATATCGTGCACATCCATATCTTCCAATGCGGGACATATAAAGTTCGTTATCATCTCACGATAGCGAACACCATTCACAGTAACTGCCTGACCGACCTCATTTTGGAAAAAATACGGCCCGATGACGCCGCCAGCCCATAAACCGCACCAAACAGTCCCTCTTTGTGGGTGCATTGGTTTTTCGACAATCACTCTTGGATTATCATTCGCCCAAATGCCGCAATTCTGCTTATTGACGAATCAACTGAGTTGAAAATGTGCCTCATCACTGAAGATGATTTTCTTCGAAAACTGATAATTTCTTGCCACCATTCTGACCATTGGCTACGTTTGGAATGGTCAAGAGGATTTAGTTCTTGAGTCAGTTGCAACTTGTAAGCGTGTAAATGCAAGTCTTTATGCATAATGTTCATCAACGACGAGCGTGAGGGGTGCAATTGTTGGGCACGACGACGAGTTGAGGTGGACGGCTCTTCAGCCACACTATGCCGAACAGTAGCAATATTTTCTTCAGTATGAGCTGTACGATCATAAACTGGTGTTTTCACATCTCCTGAAGACCTGGTTTGCTCAACTTTTTGCACGATTTTTCCGATTCTACGCACATTTGGACGATTAAATTGATCGAAAAATCGCGAAGTGCACGATATGCATTTTGATTTGAACGCCTATTTTTATAATAAGCCAGAATAAATTTAACGCGTTGCTCGATTGAATATCTTTCCATGGTTCATATTGAGTTGGTCTGAAATTGAGAAATGTCAAATGAAATGCAGAAAAAAACTTGACGTTTAGGTGTGGTTCACATTCAATATCAGCCCTTAAAATTTAACCACCCTTTAGGATTGTCGTAATATCCAGATTATCATATACGAATCTATAAAATTTTGTTTATGTATATGTCTTATATACACTAATCAGTAGTCCAAACTTAAACCCTTGTAGGACCAATCTTAGTCACTGCACCCACATAAAGCTGCTTCCCGATCTTCACTTAAATCTATCGAAAACCCAAAGTATTGCAAGAAGTTATCTCATATTTGTTTTGGTTCTGTTTTAGA
The DNA here is from genome assembly GCA_963682025.1 of Cordilura impudica. Classification (NCBI taxonomy): domain Eukaryota; kingdom Metazoa; phylum Arthropoda; class Insecta; order Diptera; family Scathophagidae; genus Cordilura; species Cordilura impudica. The sequence goes on from CAVMKG010000480.1 coordinate 52,850, forward strand.
GAAAAATAAGAAACTCTTTTACATGTGGTCGCGAGCGATCCATCTTTTAGCCCAGTCCCCATTTAAAGTTCGATATCTGATATGAACTTTTTCATTTCTAAAGGCAAAAAATTCACACCAATGCCACTCAAGTTTGTTGTATGTTTACATTCCATATCCAACTATTTGGGCCTAGGTCCCTTCGTTTAAACTCATGGTATATTTCTCTTACTTCTATTCATTAGAATGATTCACTATAATGAAATCTCAATGAAATTGAGATATGTTATGAACATGACAATATAAATATCCCGTATTTTTTCAAGGTCCCCAATGTCATACCAGAAAACGGCCCTTATTTTTATATTGCAGATATTTCGCATTTGATTCAAATAAACCATGTACAAATCGGACTTCATATAAAAACTATTTAGAAGGCCTTCCAATAGCTTATAATATATGAACAATTCTGCTAATACGCTTTTGCTATTTAACAAAACCCTAAAATTTTAGGGGATTTTGTTTGGTGGTACACATTAATTTATATACAAACACATATGAGTATTATACTCGTAGTGCATTTTCACAAACATATTAACAAACTGATATATTTATATCCTCTGCATAGTGGTATGGTATAATTAACTGGAAAGCCGCCTACGTCTATGACTGATTTTGACTATGAAAGTGCAGAATTTAGCTCCTCCTAATACAACCAACATGATATATTATTGCCATGGTATGAAGATCCTTTCTTTCAAGTAGGTCGTTCTAAAGATTTACTAATGTCCAAATTGTGAATTATTACTGAGCTTCTATCCTTATTTATAACATAAATTCCTTTACATCTTGTTTTATTTATTTTATGAATTTAATGATAGAAACCAATTTTTTTTTTTTTTTTTTTGAAATTGAATTTATTTATTGAATTTCATAAATTATAATTCAGTACAAAGAATAAATCTTATATAGAAGTACTGAATACTAATTATAGTTATATTTTACAACGTACCAGAAAAAAATAAAATAATAAAATACTACCTAATACTAACAAAACAAAGAAAAAAGAAACATAAATATATATAATAAAATAATAATAATAAAATAATAAAATAAAAAAAAAAATTAGTTATAATATTCATATATTTTATTTTTGAATTTAGTTGCGTTGCTGATAATTTGCAAGTGAGGGGGTAGTCGATTCCAAATTCGAATGGCATTAATATAGAAGTGTAACTGCGAAAGTTGAGTCTTATGTTGTATTTGAATAATACGGCGTCCTCTCTCAGACCTAAAAAAGTTTAGTCTTTCGTAAAGGTATTGAGGTTGGCCTGAGTAAATAATTTTATGCAGGTATATTAGTGATTTGCACTTCAAAAGGTTTTCAAAAGTGACACCATAAATTTGTTTAGCGTAGAGAGATACGCGACCAAGTCGTCGTATGCCAAATAAAGGGTCCGCCAAATAACTTTTTTTTTTTTGAAAATGCTACAAAAAAAAACTACTGTATATTATCTAAAATTTCTTTTTTTATTTGAAAGCACAATCCTTCCGGTTAATAATGGAAAACAATTTCATTCAAATGGCTGCCTCGGCTGGCCATGCAGTAGCCTACACGATCGGTCCAATTTTTAAGCACATTATCGATTGCGTGCAGCTGTATTTCACCAATGGCTTCACGAATATTGTCCTTTAAAGCGTCAATTGTCTCTGGCTTATTGGCGTCACACTTATCTTTGAGGGTACCCCACAAATAATAGTCCAACGGTGTCAAATCGCAGCTCCGTGGTGGCCAAACGACATCAGCTCTGCGGCTGATAATGCGATCTTCAAAAACAGGGCGCAAAACATCGAGTGTAGCTTCAGGTGTGTGGCACGTTGTGCCGTCCTGTTGAAACCAGATGTTGCCAATATCCTCCTCTTCAATTTTTGTGAACAAAAATTCGTTCAACATGGCCCGATAACGATCGCCATTGACTGTAACGGCCACTCCTTGCTCATTTTCGAAGAAAAATGGCCCAATTATGCCTCTGGACCAAAATCCGCACCAAACAGTGACTCGTTTTGGGTGTATCGGCTTTTCAATGTATGCGTGCGGGTTTTCTGTGCCCCAAATGTGACAATTTTGCCTGTTTACATACCCGCCAAGATCAAAATAAGCTTCATCTGAAAAGATGATTTTTGTTGGCTAAATCGGCATCTTCTGTAACTCGATCGCAGGCCCACTTAGCGAAGCAAAAACGAATTGGATGGTCAGTTGTCTTCAACTCCTGAACCAATTGGACTTTGTATGGCATCATACCAAGGTCTTTATGCAAAATTCGTCTCAATGCTGCCTCCGAAATGTTCAATTCTTGAGAACGACATGAATTGATGTTGATGGCGCTTCACGCACAGTTTCTGCCACAGCAGCAATATTCTCGGGTGTACGCACTGTTTTTGGCTTTTCACGCTTTGGTTTATCGATGAGAATGCCAGTTTCTTTCACTTTTTTCACAAGATAACGAACATACGGAGCTGACGGTGCTTCCCTTCTTCCAAAATCCGTACTCAATTTTCGCACACATTCTCCAACATTACCATGATGTTCAAAGTAATGTCGCAATATTTCCCAGCATTGTTCAAGCGTATACACATCCACATTCGTTCAGCGGAAGGATAAAACTAATTATCTGTCAAATCAGACATGAGCTACGTGTTACCATTCACGAAATAAGCACTAGTTGAAAAAAAAACGTTAGATGGCGGACCCTTTATATATCGCGCAATGTTATTAAAAGATACGTTTAGTTTACGCATACTGGTTGCATCACAGCTTGAGAACAACTCACAACCAAGAGTAAAGTTGGTATTAAGTATGTTTTAGCCAGAACCATTCTGACTTGAAGTGGTATGAACCACTGAGTGCACCATAAGTTTCTTAACATACCATATATTTTTCCGGTTGTAATAATAACGTGGTCATTCCATTGTAAATATTTATTAAATGTGACTCCAAGATTTTTTACCTTATCCACAAGATTAATTTTTGATTCACCCAGAATTATATCAGAAATATTTGGATTAACCTGATTTTTTTTAGTAATTAACATACATTTTGACTTACTTGGATTGAGACATAGTCCGTTAGTTGTAGCCCAGAGCCTAATATTTTGTAAGTCAACGTTAATTTTAAGTACGCAATCATCAATTTCCGATATTGTACAGCTAATGTAGAGTTGGACGTCGTCCGCATACATTTGAACATTACAATATTGTAATTGATTCGGAAGATCATTGGCATAAGCTAAGTACAGCAATGGCCCTAAGATAGAACCTTGTGGTACACCTCTTGTAAGTTCGATCCTACTTGACATTTGTTTACCACAGAAAACCGATTGTGATCTTTCTGCTAAATATGAATTCATCAACTTAGTGGATGTCGTAGACATATTAAATATTTTGTTCAACTTTAATGTTAGAATTTCCGTGTTAACAGTATCAAATGCCTTAGAATGATCCAAAAGAATTCTATGCAAAATTTATAATTTCCATTCAAAGCTTGAATTCAGTGCTCTAAAAATTACATTAGCAAAAATTTGTCGAAATAAAATAAACATATTAAATGATTCCTTAGCGATAACAATCAAATAATTGTCGAAGTTAAGGGAAAAATTCCAAAACACAAACACGTGCGTTCATTGAATGGCATAAATCCGGAAACAGAAATGCATAAATTTGTTATTTGCATTAAGTAACACACTCTTACCTATACATACACACACATAAAACATACAAACACTCTTCAATAAATAAACTCTTAAAATGGGCAATATTTCCTAACACCATTAAGTGAATAAAAAAAAAACGCAAACAAAACAACACGAACACCGCTTTAACGACCCAAGGTATAGAAGCCGAAAAACGGAAGAAAAAAATTCCATCGTCACATTTCTCAAGTGTACTCTAACAAATATAACTACACTTTCTTGTATGTACGAGTATAATATTTAGCCAAGAATGGTTTTGCATATGAATGAAAAATTTTATTGAAAATAATATTTAAAAAAAAAACCGAATGGAGTGAAAAACCACGAGTGATTTTTTTAATTTTTTTTTTTTTTTGCTAAATAAACTACATTATAATGGTAAACGCAATGGCGTGTCAACAACCAAATAGCAGCAGTCAATGTGATAAGTATCGGAAATTGGCTAAAAGGAATGGAAAATTGGCAACATTTAAGCGAATTACAGCATAAAATGGCATGTATGTTTAGTTTAAGAACAGTGTTTGAAACAATATGTAATAAATATAATATTTATAATGTTGACTTTAAGGTGTTCATTTTCAAAAATGTAATTAATGCTTCCACATTGAAAAACTAGTGAACATTTTTTTTAATAACACTCGATGACGCAAAATTTTATGCCTGGTTCGGCACAATAAAATTTCTTGAGAATTTTATATGAATAACATTTTTACATTGGCCCTGAATTTTCTATGGTTCATTCCATCGCCAGGCGAGGTCAAGGTATCAGTCTTTTTTTCAGATATTTTCTCAATGCACCAGTTAACAGATGCGCTATTGCGAAGCCCAAATTCAATAAGTTAAATTTCAAACTACTTCAACACACATAGTATTTTCTAAATTTGGTCTCTCGGATTATATTCTCTTAGGTTAGGTTAGGTTATATTAGGCTGAGCAAATCGGGGAGGCTCTAAAAACATGCCGTTTTTCCATGCTTCCATGCCAAGAAAAATAATGAGTCAAAGGAAGATCAAAAAATTATTGCTGGAATGAAAAGAAAGCCACACTAAGGAATAAGTCTCTGAAGACTGAATGGAAATACCAGAGAAGCAGAGAAAGGCTGAGTTCCATATCAAAGAGAGAGAGAGAGACTTACAGCAGGCAAGGATACTGTATTGATATGTGATGGTAAAGGCGAAAAACACCAAAAAAACTTTGAAAAGCGGGAAATGAAATACACAGTGGAACCAATGGATAACTGATGAAATTCTAGAACTCATGAATAAAAGAAGAAAATACCGCAATGATAACGCAAATGAAAATGATAACAACTTTCTGACTGATCGTCAATCTGGACTTAAGCCTCGACGTAGCTGTGTTACAGTCCTATCTGATGTAGTAGAGGATATTCGAGGCATACTGGATGGTGGTGAGTTATCGTTTCCGGTCTTATTAGGCCATTCAAAAGCATTTGACACAGTGTACCATACAATTCTTTGTTTCAAGCTAGTGAAATTTTTTAATTTCTCTCCGCCCTCTGTTAAATAATGTCGTCCTACCTGTCTAACAGATTTCAATCTGTTGCCAATGATGGATCCATTTCACCACCTTTGCTCGTCTCAAGAGGTGTCACACAGGGATCCATCCTTGGTCCACTCTTATACTCTTTATATGTCAATGATCTTCCACTTCAAATAAACTTATCGAATATTCTGATATATGCTGATGATGTACAGTTGTATCTCAGTAGTTCTACGGATATCATTGCTTATAAAGTTCAAGATTTGAACTATGACCTAGGGAAAATTTTCACTTGGGCTTCCGCGAATAGTTTGAGGCTGAATCCGAAGAAATCAAAGTGTACAATTGTTTTGAAAAAGTCGGTGATAATAGAAAATGATATAAATACTTTTCTTGGCGGGGCAAAAATTTATAATGTTGATGCGGTAAGGAATCTCGGTGATACTTTTAACATAAATCTTACCTGGTCGAATCATATTAAACAATCATGTGAGAGAATATATAGCATGCTACAAAGTCTGTGGGTCATTCAATACTTCACTCCACCATGAGTAAAACTACTTCTCGCGAAAACATATCTATTGCCGACTCTATTATACGCATCTGAGCTTTTTATCGGATGTAACACGAAAGATTTTGGAAAGCTGTGTACAACTTTCAATAACATCATGCGCTACATTTTCAGCCTTAGAAAATTTGATCATGTGTCTTGTCGTCTATTGAGGATCTCTTTTTGTAATTACCTTAAGTTAAAAAATCTCATATTTCAACAAATTATCTTTTTCAACGTTTATAGTTTGCAAGATCGACTAGAGGAAACTCCATAATACAATTCCGACACCGTGACCATGCTTCTGATTGTCAATTCTTTATTTTAACTATTCGTCTCTGGAACCAACTGCCCTGGAATATACAACGCACTAGCAGCGCAATACATTTTAGGGAATTATTGTTTCAACATTTTTCGTAACTTTTTGTCTTAATTTTTATTAAATGCCGATATCTCAAAGTAATTTAATTCATCATAATATGTAGTATGTTTTTAGCAGAGTTCAGAAAAAAACACACACTGAATAAAAAACTCGTACATATATGTAAACAAACATAACTTAGACCAACACACACATATTTTTATTTTCATATCAATTATGTTTGTTTTTAAATTTTCTTCGGTGCCCAACACAACCATGACTGTGTTCGTTTTAATATTTCGTTATTTACACGAACATTTTTCTATCACGTATTTTTTGTTTCGAACACACATAAAGCACACATTTTTGAGTGTTGCTTTATTTGAAGTTCATGTTCTGGTACGTGTAGTGAAAAAAAACACAGAACATGTACAATAAACAGGTTCGAGTTCAGTTATATTTTAAGTCATGTTGTGGCTCGTGTAGTGAGAAAAAACAGAACATGTACAATAAACAGGTTCGAGTTCAGTTATATTTTAAACACGACTTAAAATATAACTGAACTCGAACCTGTTTATTGTACATGTTGTGTTTTTTCTTACTACACGAGCCACAACACGACTTAAAATATAAACACGACTTAAAATATAACTGAACTCGAACCTGTTTATTGTACATGTTGTGTTTTTTCTTACTACACGAGCCACAACACGAATTAAAATATAACTGAACTCGAACCTGTTTATTGTACATGTTGTGTTTTTTCTTACTACACGAGCCACAACACGACTTAAAATATAAACACGACTTAAAATATAACTGAACTCGAACCTGTTTATTGTACATGTTGTGTTTTTTCTTACTACACGAGCCACAACACGAATTAAAATATAACTGAACTCGAACCTGTTTATTGTACATGTTCTGTGTTTTTTTTCACTACACGTACCAGAACATGAACTTCAAATAAAGCAACACTCAAAAATGTGTGCTTTATGTGTGATTGAAACAAAAAGTATGTGATACAAAAATGTTCGTGTAAATAACGAAATATTAAAACGAACACAGTCATGGTTGTTTTGGGCACCGTAGAAAATTTAGAAACGCACATAATTGATATGAAAATAAAGATATGTGTTGGCTGCTTTTGAACAGAACATTGTGTGTTTCATGTGTGTATTTTCTGAACCTTGGTTTTTAGTATTGTTTAAAAATTTCAAGATATTGCTATATATGTAATTTTATTTTAAGTAGAATTAATTTATTTATATACAATGTCTGTTTAACGTGTCTGATTCTAATACTGTAATTTATAAGATATTATATCTTGTTGTATCAGAAATTCAAATTTAATAACATAAGCTAAATAAAAAAAGAAATACGACTAATACGGACAAAAACACGAGAAGCAAAATACGTATGGTTAGAAGATCAGTGTTTCGAATTAGAAAGTCTTCAATCACTCCAGGAAGATTTTAACCTAAACAAAAAACTGAAGGAAACTTGTGGTCTGCAAAGATAAATAACACATTCTGTTTTGATAAACAGCCGTAGTGAAACAGTTACTGATTTAGAAGAGAAAAGAGATGTATGGGAATATTATATTCGCCAACTGTTCTCGGATGATTTAAGATCCGAGGATTCCACAGATAATCACCAACAAAATACGGGGCCGCCTATTACGAAACACGAAATTAGGAAAGCTATAAAAAATTCCAAAAATAATGAGGCTGTTGGAAATGATGAATTACCCACAGCGCTCTTAAAACTTATAAGTGATGGTTATCCTACAGCAACTATTTAATGAAATTTATTACACCGGCATTTACCCTGAAATCCAAAATCCCAAAGAAAAATAATGCCAGGAGATATTATGATTATAGAATGATATCCTTAATGACCCACGTTGTAAAAAAATTCTTGTTATGTATTAGATAAGCTATTAAAGTTGCTTATTGTCTTAAAATAAATAGATTACAAATAAAAAAATATTTAAAAAAAAATCCAGCAGAGGTTATATTGTAAGTTAGAGTCATCACTTGGTCGTACTCAATTTGGCATCAGAGAGGCAATCGGCATCATAGAAGCTCTATTTTGCATGTAAGACCTAGCACAGAATTGCACAGACGTACAGAACGATGATTTTCTTTGCTTCATCGACTACGATAACCCGTAAGATGATTATAGTCGGTCTAGACCGACTATACGATACCCTATACCATGGTTTAGAAACTCTATCGCTTCGGTCCAACCAATTGGATATAAAAAATAAGCATAAACCAAATTTGAGTGTCATTGTTATTAATTCTGATTTGATTTGATTTGGTTTTATTGAGGCTTTAGATGTCTTTTATAAAAGTTTTAACAAACTATAATGTTATGTGAAAACTTAAAACTATATTGTATTATTTTAATATTATTAAAAATACGTGTATGCAACGTGCTTATACATAAAGTGAAAATTAAATGTTAAGAGCTTTACATTTATTAAAATAAAGTCAACTAGTGCCTGCTCCCAGCACTATTAATTATTTGTAGAGTAATTTCTACATTTAGGAACTTAAATCTAATAAATATTTAAAACTAAACTTAAAAACTAATCTTAAAAATAAACTTAAAACTAAACTTAAAAAAAAAATATATATAAAATAATAAAATAAATTACCCTCTATGTTTGCCGGGAGTAGGACTGGAATAGAAGCTATAGCCAGGAATATTGTCAAGTTGTTCCCTTATTATACCAATAGCCGAAAGATAGTTCGTATTGGACCAACTAAATTCCGATTCGCTTGAACAAAATGTCCTGCATTACATTACCTTCAAAGTTTATCACGCTTTCTACAAATTTCCTCATCAGATTGAGAGCATAATTAGATAGAGGAGATAATGAAGCCGTTTCGTAAATAAGTTGATTTGAGAATCTTTTTTCTCGGGACTCATAAGTTTTTCCTATACACTTCCGTATAATATGACGTTCAAAAATTTCCATCTTCTTCATTACCGTTGCTGAGATACTAAACCATACAGGAAATGCGTAAAGAAGTATTGGTCTTATACTAACTTTATATAAGAGTAATTTAGTTTTCACCGGCAGAGATTTATTATTAAATAACCTTGAAAATGCACCTTTAACTCGATTAGCTTTATTCAAATTATAAACAGCATGTTTATTGAATTTTAAAAGTTTACTAAAATTGACCCCGAGGTATTTAAAGCTTTCCTTAAAAACAATTTCATTACCGCCCAGAAATAGTTTTAGTTTTTTACTCTCCGGAACCACAGTATATTTGCATTTTCCGGAAGCATTTCGTATGCACATTGCATTGCTCTTGGAGACATTAATTTTAATTCCCCAGTGAGAATAATATTCATTAACATGCGTCAGATGCAATGAAACTCGTTCCAGAGCAATAAGCGGCGACTCATCATGAGCGTATAAAAGAGAGTCATCCGCTTAAAGTAAACCTAAAGAATCGTTGAACACGTGGGGAAAATCAGAAATAAATATATTATGCAAATGAGGTGCCAAAATTGAACCCTGAGGAACCCCACAAGTTACAGCACCCTGAGAAGATAGCATATTGTCAATCTGAACACAAAATCTCCTGTCATCGAAAAAGCTTTTAAAAAGTTTTATTATTTGTGGTTGAAACCCAATATTAATCATTTTGTATAAAATACCATTGTGATATGCTTTGTCAAAAGCCTTTTCGATATCAAGAGATATTGCAACAGTACATTGACGTTCACGTAAATGTTGAATGACATCATTGTGAAATTTAAGCAGTGCATTTACCGTAGAGTTACCCTTTTTAAAACCAAATTGATATTGAGGAATGTAATCTTCATTTATGCCAAAGTCCATCTTCTCGCGAATAATTTTCTCAAATAATTTCCCCAAATTGGATAACAAAGAAATTGGTCTTAAACAGTCAACATCGGTCTTAGCCTTTTGTTTTGGAATTGGTACAATTTTTGCAATTTTCCAAGCGTCAGGGAAATAACAGTTATTTATACAATTATTAAAAATTATTGTTAAGTATTCAAAAGCTTTCATTGGAAATTTTTTAATTAAATAATTAGAAATGTTATCTAAACCGCACGATTTCTTGTTATTTATCAATTTGGAAATTTCGAGAATATCATCTAATGTTGTAAAATTTGTGTCTCTCTGATTGTTTAAAGATCCACAATTATCATCAAAAATTACAAGAGAATTTGGAATTTGAGAAGTGATGGTACTTATAGATTTTCCAAATCTGAAATATCTCTATTTGGAGCAGACCCTTGATAGACGGAAGGGAAATGATTTTTTAAAGCCTCCAATTTTTGGTCTAACTCCTTAATTTTGACACCGTTTACCGAAATGTCATTGACGCTTGTTCGATTTCTATTTCCAATGACATTCAAAGTATTTCTATAAGCCGATGGTCCTGGTTTTATGTCCTTAAGCTTTTCACAGAAAAGTTTCGCTTGTTCCAATTCTTTTGTTCCTTAATTAAAATCTTGACCAAATCAATTTGTTTGGAAATAAGCAAATAATTTGGATGCCTTCTGTTTAATGTTCTAGTAAATATTCTTTTCAAATCCCTTTGCCAATTATAATTAATCCTTAGAAGCTTCTTAACATGTTCCGAAACAATAAATTTTGGATTGTTTTTAGTTTCAAATTCCCTTGAGTGAATTTTGGTTTTGAAATTTATTGTAATTGCAAACTCATTAATAAGATAATCAATTTGTTCATTTGATAAATTTATATTATTTGGCGGAAAATGATCCAACAAAGAATTAGTAACATCAATTTTGAATGAGTTCCAATCTGTGTTCTTAAAGGAAACAGAATGGTTGGGACTTTTCAAAAGAAAACTAAAATTTGAAAATACAATTTGAAGTTTTAGCGGTATATGGTCCGAAAAAGTGGGAAGTGTAAATGTTTTGTAATTCTGGTTGGCAACATCAATAATATCTGAACTTACTATAAAGTGATCTAAATGAGAAGAACCACCCGGGAAAGTAGGATATGAATCGCAAATTCTAGTAACAGAAAAAGATTCATTCTGAAGCCAGTTCGACAATACTTCACCATTAAAGTTGTTAATAGAATCTCCCCAATTAACGTTCTTTGCATTCAGTTCACCACCTAAAATTAATCCATCGAAATTTCTTGAAAAATTTAATATTAACGAAAGACCGCTACACATTGCCCTACGACATATGTTACTAGGAAAATAAATACAACCACAAATAATTTTCTTAATATCGCCATTAATTGAAATATTTACTTCTATAAACAAATTTGGAAATTTCAAATCAGAAATATATATCCTTGAGTAGGAAAAGGAATTTTTTAGTGCTATGCCAACTCCTAAAGAGCTATCCTCCCTCAAAATAATAAAATTATCAAAATAAACCTTCATGCCTTTAGGCAAATGTAGTTCTTGTAAAAAGGCAACATCAATATCATATTGATCCAATAATTTGTTAAGTTCAATTCTCCTGCCTATATTTACAAGAGAACCAACATTAAAAGTAATCAAGTTCATAGAATTACGGACCATAGACATTTTGTACAACTTTAATTATACTCAAGCATCCTTCTTTAGCTTGATCCTTTGTCATAGTTCTATAATTTGCTATAAAATTCGAAATTCTTTCTTCCAGAGTTATTGGCTCTGGCTCACACAACAGTCTCGCAATTTTTAAAAATTCCTCAACAAAAGTCGGTCTTTTTGGTTTGTTTTGCCCTGACAATTCATTTGAACCCCTTAATACACTAGCAAATGATCTACGCAATATAAATTTAGAGGAGGCAAGTTCCCTTTCAACATTCGAAACTGCCGCACTCTTACGGGCACTTGATTGTTCTGATGACTTTTTTCTTAAAGAAACGTATTTCTTATAAAACGAACAACCTCTAAAATTAGAAGTATGGCCAATCTTTTTGCAATTTACACAAAAAGGTTGCTCATCACCACCGGAAACAAAGGCACAATCTCCAGGTGCGTGTTTTTTATCACACTTCATACAAGCAAACGGACGATTACAATTCTTAGAAAAGTGTCCCCAAATTTGACACCTCCAACATTGTGGTATCTTAGTGTTGTTCTTTGGACGTTCCCAAGAAACAATCTGATTAAAGATAATCCTTATGCCAAGAATCTCTTTTATATTCCGATTCGGTTTCAAGGTTACTAAAAACAAACCAGTATCAATGCCTTTTTTTTTTTGAATACGCCGTAGAGAATTTTGACACAGTATCAACAGTATCTGGAGCGATCTTACCTAGTTCCAACTTAATATCATTGATATCTGATTTATAATAAAGACCTCTGCAAACAACGCCCTGACGTTTTAACTCCCTGGGAGTGTATGAGTAAGATGCAATTTCTTTTTCTCTTAATAGTTGCATCATTTCAGCATGAGCTGATGGATCTTTAAGGTATAATTTGCTTTTATAATTAGACTGGTTCTTAACTTTAAATTCAATGTTTTTGGATTTAAGTTGATCAACAAGTGATTATACCCTATACCACTATGTGGTTTGGGTATAATGACTTTGTGCTGCTGTTTGTAACAACCAAAAATATTTGACCTAGACCCATCTTTAATTATACCGATCGAATCAGAATCATTTTCTGAGTTGATTTAACAATGTCCGTCCGTCCGTCCGTCCGTCTGTGTGTCCATGTAAAGCTTGTAATCAAACTGCAGGTCGCAAATATGTACATATTTTGACGAAATTTGGTATATAAGCTTTTATCGGCCATGGGATGAACGCTATTGAAATTGGTGGGAATCGGTCCATGTTCAGACCTAGCCCCCATACAAATTACCCATATGAAATCGACATAAATTGCATAAGATCCAAATTGTCATATAGATCTTACTCAAATTGGGTTTGTATGCGTTCATTACATCCACTAATGAGTAGTCCAAAAATGATCCCTTTGACCCCATATAGAGCTGCTTCCCGATCTTCACTTAAATCTATTAAAAAACAAAAATATTGCACTGATTCTTCTCAAATTTTGTTTGTACATATTTTTGTAAAATACAAGAGACTTTACCAAACATGATCAAGATCGGTCCATTTTTGGACCTAGTCCCTCTATAGATATAACATCCGATATGAACTTTTTCATATCTGCAGCCAAAAAAATTAATAAAAATCCCACTCAAATTTGGTTTTTGCTTATTTTCAATGTCCAGTTAGTTGGGCCTAAGAGATAGGGTTTCTAAACGCATGGTATAGGGTATCGTATAGTCGGTCTAGACCGACTATAATTTTCATACTTGTTTTACATTTACATTTTGAAGAAATATGGGAGGACAAAATGAATTCCTGGCTTTTAGCTTCTTTTGTGAATTATTCATTTTATTGTTAACATGATTTAAATTTTAATTATTATCTACAACCCCCTCGGGTTCTAAATCTAAATCCCCTAATAACGAATACTTATTTGTACGATTCACATTATTATATTGTTTATCTAAATTTTTCAAATGAAAATTTGTTAAATCAATCAGAAGGTCATTCTGAGTCGATCGGTATAATAAAAGATGGGTCTAGGTCATATATTTTTGGTAGTTACAAACAGCAGAAAGACATGCGCTGTACCAAAAACCTGTATTGGAGACAAACAGCAGCAGTTCGTAGTAATGGATTTAGAACAAATTATATCCCTATAAACAGAGGAGTCCGTCAAGTGTGTATTCTGTCTCCTATTCTTTTTAACGTCTACTCTGATGTAATTTTTCAAGAAGCTCTCTTTAAACGATCGATCACGGCCAATGACCAATTATCAGGATATTCAGAGGATGATACAAGCTGTAAATCAGCAAAGTAACAACTTTGGGTTAAAGCCTAATATTCAGAAAACCAAATTCATTCTTCTCATCGATTAACAATAAACCAATAAAGAGAGTTTACAAATTTTTATACCCTGGCTCTATGTTACATGAAGATTGGGACAGCTATGCAGAAATAATAAATGACGAGTAGAAATAGCTAGATCAACATATAGGAAATATCAATCAATTCTAGCAATGCTATGTTTTGTCGATACTCTTGTATGGCATAGAAACGTCGACACTAAAAATAACACAATAAATAGACTTGAAGCTTTTGAGATGTGACACCATTGTAGACTCCTTAAAATTCCATGGGTAGACCGAGTTTCCAATGTTGAAGTCGTAAGATGAATAAAAACTGAACGGGAGCTGTTAAAATGCATCAAATGACGCAAAACTGAATATTTTGGATACACTGTACATCGTAAAAAATATGAACTCCTACAATTATTATTGGAAGGCCGAATTGAAGGAAGAAGAGGCATGGGCTGGAAACAAGTGTCATGGTTGCGCAATGTTAGAGATTGGACGGGTCTGGGAACCACTGGCGAAACCAGCAAGGAACCAAGTAGAGTTTTGTAGCATAGTTAATTATATTATTTAGAATTTAATATAACAACTTAAATTAATTGGTAATAAATGAAGAAGAAAGGTGAAGATGAAAACAGCTCTAATTCGATGGCAAAAAAAGTGAAAATCGTACCCACAAAGGATTGGCTGATAGTATGCCTTCGCCACACAAGATACTGGTGACTGAGGAGGAAATTCTGAGCTTCTGCTCAAGGATTGGTGGTATCAATATTTCAAGATTGGACTGCATTCACAACGGGGCATAGACATTTGTGAAATTATTAAGCAAAACTGGAATGGCGGCATATTCTACAATAAGTCGAAGAGACAAAACTTCTCCTAGTCTAAAAACCAGGTAAAACATCGGGCAAACTTTATTCATATTGATTTCCATGTCTTTGGAATACAACAGGAAAGTATCTGGATAGCTAGCCGCCATCGAGGAATGTGGAGGTATATCGCAAAGACTGTTTTGTTTCGGACAAGCAAAGTCTACAATCGATGCCGTCAAGGTTGTGTTGAGTATGGCAAGGGCAATTCCAGGATGCATTACTACCAGGAAATATTGTGCCATTGGAGCTAAAAAACTATTTCAACTCAGTGGGATGAAAGCAAACCATGGTAGGAATGGTCAAGGCCTATATCTTACATAGGACACTAAAGTATGAAACTGACAGAGGTACACAGTCATATGTCATTATGGCTGCAGTTCCCAAGTCTTGGTTCCAGGACCCTTAGTGTGAAAGATCATGTATAATGGAATGTTCGGCCAAAAAGTGTCAGAGGCAGTAACAACTGTTAGTTTTGCAAATGACGTCGTAATATTAGTGTTAGCGAGACACCTAGAGCAAGTCCAACTATATGCATTAGAAGCCATTCGGATGATAATAAGTTGGCGGTATTCGAGGAATCTGGGCCTGACGGAACACAAGGCCGAAGATGTATATATATCTCAAAAAAAGAAGGAGAGGCTATTAAGTACCTTACCGCAATGATCGATGGCCTCATGAATTTCGAAAGGCATATAGGCTATGCGTAAAAAAAGATCCTACTCTACGGTTCACCAGTATGGGAGAAACCTTTGATAAATACAGCTAAAAAGTACATGGTGTACATTGTGTATTGCGGATATTGCACAATATCTCCGGAAGCAGTTAGCATATATACGAGGCAAAAATAAAACTTTGGCCGTTCGAGACGGATCATACGAGTACCTGATAGAGATAAATTCATGAAATAATGGCAAAGATGGGAAAATTCACTTAAAGGTTGGTTGAGCTATAAATTGATGTAAATTGCAATCACGGTAAAATTAACTTCAAACTAACAAAATTCCCAACTGGGTTCGACGACCAACGACTACAACTAGAAATCTTCATTATGAAAGTAATAATGCGGTCTGATAAGAATCGGAAAGCAGTCAATATCTTTGAATAGTTCAAAGACACAGCAAATAGCAGAAAGTACGAAAGGCCCTAATGGCGAAACAATCCCAAAAGAAGGGGTAGAATGAGCTGGACACATCATCACGAGAATCGATAATACTAATAGTATAGCCATGATTTTTGGACGACTACTTTCAGTTCACTCCACCTTTTGTACGATATCCAAGTCTCACCGTCCGCAATGAAACAACTCTTTTCAAAAAAAAAAATAATAATAAAAATTTGTGTTTTCGAAATTTTTAAATATCAACAGTATTAGCAGGAACTCTAATTGGCAATCAAAAAGTTTTCAGCAACAAAAGTTTGGTATTCTTGATGTGTTGTTCTTTAGCTAATGTGTTCATCTGCGGTACTTTTTAAACTGTTTGTACCAATTGTAAACACATTTTTTTACCTAAACTGGTTAACGAAGACCTTCTCCAATAGCAAACATAATTTAATAAAACTTTAGACAATATTAAAATCGCCAAATTCACTTGTAGTTGTTTAAAGACGTCATTATTGAAACACGTCAATATTGCAAATATTGACATTAAATTTGGCACAGGTAGAGAAAACAGTACTATCAGGCACAAAGATCGATAAATCCGCGAAGTTTAAACTGAAACGTCAACTTTTCATTTGATTAAAATATTTTATGTCAGTATATACACTTAAGCCATCAGTTGGGATTGTCCATTAATTCCAGAATTTGGTTACGATAACGTTGTTCCTTAATGTTTTTCATTCTTCCTCCCTCAGTTCATCTAAGGCGGATCATTTTTCTCTGCATAGGTGTCGAACTGCCATTCTCGCAAATTCTGAATAACTGTAAAGATAGACATAGAGAAAAAAGATTCATTGCGCCTACCGAATCTGTTGCAAACTGGTGATGAAACTAATAACCGCATTTCGGATTGATTACGATAACAATTACAATGCAGTTGCAGGAACAGTTAATAATTAATCAAAATGGAAACTGGCTAGTTGCTATTTTTTTGATATATAAAATAATTTTTTTGTATATTGTTCCACATAGCTAGGTCTGGAAGGGTTAATCGAACTACGAAATCTAATGGATTGTGGTGAGCTGTTAATCCGAACAGCTCTGTCCAAATGGTCTGAAAGCTTTAGTGCTATTAGAGTTGTATGAATAATAATTGATCGGTGGATGATGAACCATCAAATCCGTAGCTAGCAATCAATTTCAGTTCGCTAATATCCGAAAACTGTCTAAATACTTCTTGTTCCATTAAAATTATGCGTCACATAAATTTTGTAACAGCACCTCAGCAACGATTTCTGAAATTTATTTATGACTGGGATATATGTCAAAATTGTAGTTTTTATTCTGAAGCCTAATGTTTATATACTTCTGTTTTGAAAGCCTATTATCAATTAAAAATGCTTAAGATTTATTAGAGGATATAGAAACGGGATCTTAAGTTGACAGTTTTTTTTCTTATTTCTGTGGATATTGCAGTCGTATCCAATGTTTTTTTCAAAACTAAATAAATGTCGGGCTCTTTGCCTTCTTTGCAGAAACGGCAGCAGCATGAACCAGAAGTGATGTATTAGGATGTATTATGCTAGTTCTCGCTTTATTGGAAAGCTTCTTTCATTATATGTTAATTGAGGTCATCCTTCAGTACTTGATGATGGGGTAATGTAGTCAATTTTCTCAATATGACAATCATATTTGTTGAAATCCAACTTGAATGGGCTTGTTTAAATCTCTCCAATTTGTTGTTGTACTTCGGTAAATAATTTTTTACATATCGTGGGCCTATGTATATTCAATATGCTCTATCGTAAAAAAAACTGTTTTATTCCTAAATTCCATAATTATGAAGTAATCTATCTTCCACAATATTTGTTAAATACGACTACTGAAATTTACATTTAAAAAAAATACAACATTTTAAATTATTCGCGGCATTATAGGGAATTTTGTCCGATAGAGCATATTGCAACTGAAATTTTCGAATATTTTAAGCCGATAGAGCTTATTGCACAGTAATAAAAGTTTGTTTTTTATGATCAAATTTGCAATTTTATTAAAGTTCGAACATTTTCTTTAACGTTTTTAT
Organism: Cordilura impudica; assembly: GCA_963682025.1. Classification (NCBI taxonomy): domain Eukaryota; kingdom Metazoa; phylum Arthropoda; class Insecta; order Diptera; family Scathophagidae; genus Cordilura; species Cordilura impudica. The sequence goes on from CAVMKG010000480.1 coordinate 70,924, forward strand.
ATGAGTCATTCCATGTCAAACCGTTTTTTTTAAACACATAAGAATTTATCAATAAAACAATTAAAAATAAGAAAATTTACAGAAAAAAATTATTAGAATTGGACATTTCTTCATTTCTTGCTGTTACTTTGACTTCATCTGAACTAAATTATCATAAAAGTAATGATATTCTACTGGTATAGATGTTTCCATTTACTAGGCTGAATTGGGAGTTGACCTTTATGCAAGGGTTTTGGTTCAGTATATCCAGTGTATTCTTTAATTCGGGTGCGTAAGCTGTTGTATTCATTATTAAAGTTCACTTCAAACATTACATCACCACTTGGTAAATACTTTAGCGATCTTAATTGTGCAACTATGGGATCATTTTTGGCTCGACCAGGTCTAATGCTGGAAAAGCGAATAAGTTTGGCATCATTGTAGTTTTTAGTAAAATCGTAATTTAAATACATTGCATCAAATGGTTTTTTTGTCACAGTATTATTAATTTTTACTGTTTTTCGTGATTCTAATTTTATTCTGATTTAGTCATTGGCAAGTATATAGATTTATTTTTTAGTTTGAGTTCTATTTTAGCATGTGCACTGTCGCACTCCATTTGTGTGTGACCTTTCTCCAAATACTTCTGTTCTACTATCTAGTTATTTTCAATAGCAAAAATTGATAAAGCATTTGACAGAAAGTGGTTACGGTTTTGATAACCGCAACCGTCCGAATAAATTATGATTGGTAAAGTATCTGATGAGCAATGTGTTTTCAAATGATGTATTATGATGGAAATAAATGTGGAAGCAGACAGATCACCGTTTGTTTCATTCCACCAATAATTTGTGCATTGATGCGTAACAAGATTATAAACAGTAAAATTATGAACTTGTAGGCGTTGTTTGCAATAAATAGCTGAAGCATTTATATATGAGCAAAGCTTTATTGCTTGCGCATCCATAGTAAAAACGTGACATCTTCCTTCTTGCGCCGCGAGTTTATCAAAATGCTTCCCATCTTGGGCACGCTGTTTGCTTAATATATGAGCATTATATTGTTTAACCGTAACTTGTTTGGTTTTAAGAGAGACACATATATTGCATTGATCCTTGTAGGGCATGAAAAGGCCGTAGTTATGTTCTTCAAAAAATTTTGAAAAGGTAAAACTTGAAACAGACGGAACTTGTTTTTCGGAACAGTATGTTAGATAGTTTCGGTAAATATCTGCCTTTGTGTTAAATGAAGCGGCAATGTAAATTTTATTAGAGTCTTTACGGAAGTAATGACTTTACATTTTGTCCAACTTTTGTAAATATTCTTTTAAATGTGTCTTATGATCAGTCTTTTTAGAACCAAACGTTGATTGTTGATTTTGTCCAGGCAAATCATTGTTAAATGTGGATCGGTGATTTTGTAAACGTGACCTATTATCGACTGGTTTAACTTCAGCTTTTATCCAACGTTTAACCATGCCACTTTTTATAGATAGAGTTGACAAGAACATGTTCCGACACACTTGTAATGATTCATGCTTGTATGGCAGTTTAAAGATAAAGCTGTGCTGTTTTCTGTTAGAGCTGTTCTTTTTTTTTTTTTGCTAACTCCGATACGAGGTTCTCGTTTAGCTTCCCAATTCAGCTCCCAAAACGTTTTAAAAATGTTCGATCTAGTTTCATCATCAAATTCTTGGCAGTGTCTTGATTTAGTTTTCATACACAAGGTTGATGAGCATGTAGGACCAATCTCTTTTCTTGCTTTTTGTGAATTTTGTTTGAAAATTTCCGTAGACGTCGAAAAACCCATATATTCTTGCCTTTTCATTAGCTGTTTAGCATTTTCCAGCCTTTTAAAGCATTTAGACTTATGTGTCATTTGGCTCTACGGCTCGTCGTCGGAATCTGGGCAAACAGTTTTCAAATGCATTAAGTACTAATGAAAGATTTTTTAATAAAATAACAAACCTGTTATTGGATATTCTCCAGCATCTTCTTCGTTTGACGATGGATAATCAATTGCAATGGGTTGTAAAGAATTATGGGACATTTTAGCCTATTTTTAGAACACTTTTTATTACAAAAATTTATAACTAATTAAATAGTTAAATTCGAATTGGTTCTAAACTTCAAAATTTTTATTGCGAATGACCGATTTTCAAATGCGTAGGTTGTTGTCAAAAAACATTTACACAGGCACAGTTGTATAATATATTGTAGGATCCAATTTTGTGCAATATATGTACGTAGTAATATTATATTTTTATTAAGTCGATTACCAAAATTTTCCGTGTTCGATAGAGGAATAACAAATAATGAAAAAAGTATATTAAAACACATTTTTCTTTCTGAAATTTTTTTCGGATATGCAGCTATCATTAGTGAAGAGTTTGCCATCAAAAATTCATTTTCGAAAAATCTTACGATAGAGCATATTGAATATAGGCCCTCGATATGATAAACAATTATACACTAAATGTTTTATGCCTTTTATTTTGTTAGCATTTATGCCACTTTCTTTTCCGATTCTAAATTAAGGTGAACTTTATTTTAAACAATTGCAGCCATTGACTTCTTTCAGGTCATAGTGTGAGAATATTTCCCCATTTTTCCTCTTTTTTGAATATTTTCACCCTATGACTTCAAAGAGGATAATAATAAATTTTTTTGCATTTTATGATACCTTTCGATTGGTGTATAAGATAAGGTTGCTCTTAATTCAGAATATTAAAAAAATACACTCTTCGAGAAAAGTGCAAATAAAATGCGATATTATTTGTCACCAAAGAAAATAGCATTCGATTCTCATGAAAATGAAATGAAATTAAAATATTAAGAGTTTGCTGAAAAATACTGGTGAGATATAAATTTGCACGTATAACAAACACTTTGACGAACACTTTTATGTTTGCAACTACATGCAATTCATGCCCAAATGCAAGTTTTTGTCTACAAAACAAACAAACAAAAACTACTTACCTTGGGCTCTACTTTCCATCATATATCATCTTTATAAGTTTTTTTAATACTTTGCTGATAACTAATTGTAACACTCCAGCATAACCGATTTATTTCGACGTGTTTAAACTTCCAACTTTGATAATATGGCAGGCTGGCAGAGTTGCCAGATAATTATTTAGTTATGTTTTTCTGATTAGTTGGAATGTTGCCGTAAATAAAACACACATACATTTTAAAATTAATTATTTTTTTTTTTAATTTCTGCCAAAAAAAAAATTGATGTGGGACCACAGTACGGTGGTCGAATAAATCTAGAGCCAGCTCCGTACTTTAAATCAACTCCCAGTCACAGCTCCTACATACTTTAAAACAACATTTTCTTAAACACACACCTTTGTAAGGGATACCTTTAATTCGTTTAGACTGAAAGTGCTGATTCACAAGTTAATAACACATTTTTTTTTGTTTAAATTACATTAGCTACTGGGAAATATTATCGTAAAATAGATTTGGTTGCCGGAGGTGAAAAAAAGTATACATTATAATAGAAAAAAAATTTGTTAACAATTTTGCAGTTCATTTTGTAAAGATTTCTTATCAGGATTTGTGCATAATGATTAAATGATATTACTCTGAATAAAGAAACTTGGCAAAGTATAAAATTTGTTGTTGATAATTTAACAACCAATACATTGATTAAAAAAGAAAAAACCAAAAAAAAAGGAAAAAAACTCAGCTTATTATAAACAGAATTCGTTGCTAATTTTGTAGATGTCAACAACATTCGTACAGCCTTTAAGATCGATTGTATCGATATTGGTTGCTGGCTTAAGCCACAAAGGAAATGTTTCGTTCCGATGGCAAGTTGCATTCAATTGTCCATCTACATTGACGACGATAATATCAAATTGTTTGAACAAGAGTTATAAGCAAAACAACAAAAAAAATATGCTTGCATTTAATATATTTTTGAAAGAAAAAAAAAAAAAAAGAAATCAAAACAAGAAATCAAACAATTTGATATAAAAGAACTACTACAATTGCTCCTTTTGTAAAGGCCGTGCGTTTTTTGATGTTGTTGTTGTGGATATTTAAGAAAATGTCAAGTGAATTGGAAAATTTGTAAATTATATAAACTGTTAAACAACATGGTAACAACAGAGAAAACATGATTGAAAAATTCACCTCACAAACCCTTATAATATTTGAATGCTTTCAGACGGATATTTAATAGGAAAAGATGTCAAGAATATTTTTTTATAAATAAATTTACATGAAAAAATAATAGGGGTATTCTCAACATGTTTCCGTAAAATTAATATCCTGCATGGCAGGCACGCCAGCCTTCGTTTTGCTGGAGATCGACACAATCAGGATATAAAATTCAATATCTACTAAAAATTTGTTTTGAATAAAACATTAAACGTTTCTTCAGTTCATTAATAATACGCAATAATTAAATTAATATTGGGGAAACGATGACATGAAACTTGTCACTGTAAATACATTTTAAAATATTTATCTGTTAGAATGCTTTGGCATTTACACTTCATTATTTTATTTGATTCTGAGAAAATCCAGATGAGCATCAAAAGTGATTAACCGATTAGAGCATAATGAATTTAAAAATCACGTTAAATTTTTACACTTTACAAAGGAATAATTTGAATAAAAATTTGAATAAATTTCGCAGTTGACAGTTTGCACCAAAACAAAATATACTAGATGGTTCACATCTGTATAGATGGTGCACATCTGCAAAAATATACTTTTCGTACCTTTTTTTTTTGAGAATATTTTAATTCATTTATTCCATTTTCTGTTTTTAATGAATCATTATCTAAACTTTAGCTTTCACATTTTCTAAGTGATGTGTCATAAAAAAGCGGATTTTAAGTACAAACGAATGTTTTTTATTTTGATATTTTGACATTTAATTTTTATTTTTTCCAACGAAAAATAACATACATGTATTTATACCCTATACCGTCTGTGTGTCCATGTAAGCCTTATAATCAAACCAAAGGTCGCAAATATGAGTATATTATGACTAAATTTGGTATATAAACTTAAATCGGCCATAGGCTGAACGCTATTGAAATTGATGGAATTCGGTCGATGTTCAGACCTAGCCCCCATACAAATGACCCCTATGAAATCAACATATATTGCCATAAGATCCAAATTATCATACAAATCTTAGTCAAATTGGGTTTGTATGTATATATTACATCCATTAATCAGTAGTCCAAAAATGATCCCTATTGGAAAACTCTTAGTCATAGGCCCCATATAGAGCAGCTTCCCGATCTTCACTTAAATCTATCAAAAACAAAAATATTGCACTGATTCTTCTCAAATTTTGTTTGTATATATTTTTGCAAAATACAAGAGACTTTACCAAACATGGTCAGGATCGGTCCATTTTTGGGCCTAGTCCCCATATAAATATAGCATCCGATTCCATATCTGCAGCCAAAAAAATTAATAAAAATCCCACTCAAATTTTGTTTATGCTTATTTGCTATATCCAGTTAGTTGCGCCTATGAGATAGGGTCTCTAAACGCATGGTATAGGGTATCATATTGTCGGTCTGGACCGACTATAATTTCCTTACTTGCTATTTACTGAAATTGTAAATATTTAAAATTTTAAAAAGAATTCATCAAACTGTGATTTTTTAAATTAAATTCATTAAATTTCATAACAAATATTTGTTGAACACACTGAAAGTATATAAATGGGTTTGTTAAGAATAATTTTATAAGAGCCTAAAGGGTTGTTAATCAATTTTAGCCAACTCACAGTTCAACACAGGGCTTTGGATATATAATTTTTGCAACCACATTAAACAAATTTCATAAACACACACAAACACAGCTTTGTATAGTTTTACATTACATCAAAATAAAATTTACTAGATGGGGCACATATGTAAAGAAGGTGCACGCACATTTGCAAATAAATACTTTTCATATGGTATATTTTTTGTAAAAACCGGTTGATAAATAAAAGCGTAGAAGAGGTCACAGGAAATCGACTTGCCTATTAATATTATAGATACCAGCAGATCTCAGCCCTTGAAATTCGACTGCAAATTCTGGGAAATTTTATTTTTTTAAAGACCCTAAAGGTATGCTAATCAATTTTAGCCAATTCACAATTCAACAATTTTTAAATATTGGTTTATGTCCAAAATTATTTTTCAATTCAACACAATTATTATTGTGAATGAAGAAAACAAACTAACAAACACATTAGCAAATTAAATAAACACACAAATAGCATTGTATAATTTTATGTACATATGTGTCAGCAATTTTAAATGCATTTTACTCCAAAAAAGTGTACAAATTTATGAATCTGTAAATCTGATGGGCAGCTAAAAAGAAATATCTCAAAATCAGGAGAAAATAAATGCAAAAAACCATTACCATGCCCCGAAGATGAATCCGCCAAAACTGCAACAGATTTTTTCAACTGTTGTTTTTTCGAGGATATTCTAATTCATTTATTCCATTTTTATACCCTATACCACTATGTGGTTTGGGTATAATGACTTTGTGCTGCTGTTTGTAACAACCAAAAATATTTGACCTAGACCCATCTTTAATTATACCGATCGAATCAGAATCACTTTCTGAGTTGATTTAACAATGTCCGTCCGTCCGTCCGTCTGTGTGTCCATGTAAAGCTTGTAATCAAACTGCAGGTCGCAAATATGAATATATTTTGATGAAATTTGGTATATAAGCTTTTATCTGCCATGGGATGAACGCTATTGAAATTGGTGAGAATCGGTCCATGTTCAGACCTAGCCCCCATACAAATTACCCATATGAAATCGACATAAATTGCCATAAGATCCAAATTGTCATATAGATCTTACTCAAATTGGGTTTGTATGCCTTGCATTACATCCACTAATGAGTAGTCCAAAAATGCTCCCTTTGACCCCATATAGAGCTGCTTCCCGATCTTCACTTAAATCTATTAAAAACAAAAATATTGCACTGATTCTTCTCAAATTTTGTTTGTATATATTTTTGCAAAATACAAGAGACTTTACCAAACATGATCAGGATCGGTCCATTTTTGGACCTAGTCCCTTTATAGATATAGCATCCGATATGAACTTTTCATATCTGCAGCCAAAAAAATTAATAAAAATCCCACTCAAATTTGGTTTTTGCTTATTTTCAATGTCCAGTTAGTTGGGCCTAAGAGATAGGGTTTCTAAACGCATGGTATAGGGTATCGTATAGTCGGTCTAGACCGACTATAATTTTCTTACTTGTCTATTTATACCCTATACTACTATGTGGTTTGGGTATAATGACTTTGTGCTGCTGTTTGTAACTACCAAAAATATTTGACCTAGACCCATCTTTTATCATATCGATCGAATCAGAATCACTATCTGATTCGATTTAACGATGTCCGTCCGTCCGTCCGTCCGTCTGTGTGTCCATATAAAGCTTGTAATCAAACTGCAGGTCGCAAATATTAATCTGTTTTGATGAAATTTGGTATTTGATCTTTAATCGGCCATGGGATAACGCTGTTGAAATTGGTGAGAATCGGTCCATGTTCAGACCTAGCCCCCATACAAATGACCCCTATGAAATCACCTTAAATTTACATAAGATCCAAATTATCATATAAATCTTAGTCAAATTGGGTTTGTATGTGTTTATTACATCCATTAATCAGTAGTCCAAAAATTATTCCTATGGGACAACTCTTAGTCATAGGCCCTATATAGAGCTGCTTCCCGATTTTCACTTAAATCTATCAAAAAACAAAAATATTGCACTATTCTTCTCAAATTTTGTTTGTATACATTTTTGCAAAATACAAGAGACTTTACCAAACATAGCCAGGATCGGACCATTTTTGGGCCTAGTCCGCATATAGATATAGCATCCGATATGAACTTTTTCATATCTGCAGCCAAAAAAATTAATAAAAAATCCCATTCAAATTTGGTTTATTCTTAGTTTCTATGTCCAGTTAGTTGGGCCTATGAGATAGGGTCTCTAAACGCATGGTATAGGGTATCATATATAATATATATAATTTTCTTACTTGTTTTTCCTTTTGTGTTGTTTCGATTCGATTCGAATTGTGTTTTTTTTTTTTACTCTTTGAATGAACAAATATAAAAAAGGAATTTTTCGATATAGGTCGTGTATGAGTATCTCACATAATTTTCAGCGCTGAATATTGTGGGCTATTTTATTTATTTAAATATGGGAAAGTCAAATATCGTCGATTTGTGTAATAATTTCGTCAATTTACCCCCAAAAAGGTGAACAAAATCTACAAAAGTTCACAAACCCGCCTCCCGGTGGCTGTTAAAAATAAAAATAAATGTAAAAAATGGATTTCCCGACCCAAAAAACCCCCGGTATACACATTTTCAATAATTTTTTTTATATTTGAATGATTACTATGGAAAAGATCATGAAAGTATCTTCATAGAAATTTTGGCAGGCTCGAAAATGATTCAATTATTTTTACTCCATGAACCATTTTCGAGCCGCATTAAATTCCCTGTTGATTGTTTTCAGCTCACCGAATTAATGACCGAACTCATCCGAAATGTGTCCCCAAATATTGCACAAAATTACAAAAATCTTATTACGAACGTGCTATATTGGAAATTGCTAGCGAATTGACGTACAGATCTGTTGATTCCATTACTATTCAAGATGAATTAAATTATTATTTGGTTTTTATTTCTTCGAGCATAGCAGTATTTATACCCTATACCACTATGTGGTTTGGGTATAATGACTTTGTGCTGCTGTTTGTAACTACCAAAAATATTTGCCCTGGACCCATCTTTTATTATACCGATCGAATCAGAATCACTAACTGATTCGATTTAACGATGTCCGTCCGTCCGTCCGTCCGTCCGTCTGTGTGTCCATGTAAAGTTTGTAATCAAATTGCAGGTCGCAAATATGAATATATTTTATTGAAATTTGGTATGTGAGCTTTTATCTGCCATGGGATGAACGCTATTGAAATTGGTGAGAATCGGTCCATGTTCAGACCTAGCCCCCATACAAATGACCCCTATGAAATCAACATATATTGCCATAAGATCCAAATTATCATACAAATCTTAGTCAAATTGGGTTTGTATGTATATATTACATCCATTAATCAGTAGTCCAAAAATGATCCCTATTGGACAACTCTTAGTCATAGGCCCCATATAGAGGTGCTTCCCGATCTTCACTTAAATCTATCAAAGAACAAAAATATTGCACTGATTCTTCTCAAATATTGTTTGTATATATTTTTACAAAATAAAAGAGACTTTAGCAAGCATGGTCAGGATCGGTCCATTTTTGGGCCTAGTCCCCATATAGATATATCATCCGATATGAACTTTTTCATATCTGCAGCCGAAAAAATTAATAAAAATCCCACTCAAATTTGGTTTATGCTTATTTTCTATATCCAGTTAGTTGGGCCTGAGAGATAGGGTATCTAAACGCATGGTATAGGGTATCGTATAGTCGGTCTAGATCGACTATAATTTTCTAACTTGTTTTTATTTTGATTTTTCGAGCAGAAATAAAGGTCCTTTTTTGTACTTATTTTGTTATTATTATTATTATTATTATTATTATTATTATTATTATTATTATTATTATTATTATTATTATTATTATTATTATTATTATTATTATTATTATTATTATTATTATTATTATTATTATTATTATTATTATTATTATTATTATTATTATTATTATTATTATTATTATTATTATTATTATTATTATTATTATTATTATTATTATTATTATTATTATTATTATTATTATTATTATTATTATTATTATTATTATTTTGATATTGTTGAGCAGAAATAAAAGCTATATTTTTCTTTTTTTTTTTTTGATATTTTCAAGTTATTTTTTCAACCAGAAATAACACCTAGTTTCTGATTTTAATTTATTCGAGCAGAAATAGGACGTCAAAACATAACGAACTATTAAAAATTCACTTCAGAGCAACATCTCTAATATATGTAAAAAGTACAATATGTGGAATGTACAAACCATACATCACATATAGCCACTCTTACGAAATTGAGATAGGTGGAAATTGGAATGCATAAATATTCACAAAATTCAAAAATATCGATTGTTTGTTTTAACAGAGTTGTATCTTTTGAGATTAATGCAAAGTAAAAACTGTACGATATGAAAACTTATTCTTACCCACACGGCTCGTAGGCCTGACTTTATTTGGGTTTGATAAAGCGTGTGACCAAAAGTGCAAAGTAGAAAAATTTCATATAGAAAGAACCCATTCAATTATAACATAACAATTATCACAATGTTCAATAAATCGCTGATGAAGGCTGAAAAGCCAAAAACCGGTCCGACTAAGAATACAGTGCAGTTATGAATTTTTAGAAATATGTATATGCTTTCTTCTGCTCTATCACGCACCCGTTGAAAGTTTTTTTTAATTTGTTTTAACAGTCAATTTTCGATTTCGAGCAGATATTAAACATAAAACAGGCAAAAAAAAATTAGAAGTCACCAGTCAGTTACGTTGTAATTTTAATTTTCATTAATATCAAGTATCAACAAATTATTAAATTGATTTAATTTTTCTCACAATTTTCACATTTTGGTAAATTTTTGTAACTGATTTTTCGTTCGCGTTATAAGTCCATGAGCTCATTTATTCATTAATACACACAATCATTAATATTAATTAATATTACAAATCAAACTTTCGTAGCCCCGTGTACTATCACAATTTTATCTTGTGATTGCTGAATTATATGATGCATAATACCGTACAATGGTAAAAGCAATTGATATTATATATAAATTCGATTTTATGAATTATGATATTTAGTTGATACAATCGAATTCTTAATTTTAATTATTGGTTACAACCATTAATCGGGATTTTTACTAATACATATGAAATATAAAAATCAAAATTATAATTATTTATTTTCAGTACTAATTTTTGAATAACTTATACATTTTACATTAAAATAAACAAAACATATCTCATATGATAAAAACAATTAGATAGTTATCCTTGGCTTCACTATATAAACGGTTTTGAATTCAAATCACCAATTCAAAATTATTTATTATCCTCATTGTCTGCTAACATTTCTAAAGAAGTATTTATTATTATTATTAAAGCTGAATCCATTCATTAGAGAACGATATTTCTATATTAAAAAGAAATTTACTGAATTAGACAACACATATCACATCAAATATTTCATACATCTATGGAGACTGGGATACTATGCCTGAAAAGGTCCTACACTTTTTATTTTTTGATCGTTTTCAAATCATTTCAAACTCAACTCAAACGCATAGGAAGTTAATTTAAACCGTACTCATAGGGAACAGTTACATTTTGATCTAGGCCATCACATGTACTTTTTTAACATATATATGGCTGAATCATAAAATATTATTTAATTAGCATAACTGTTTTTGCGAACCATAGTTTTATTACAAGTGAAGAAAAAGTGATTTTGTATAGTCGGTCGAAATTATAAAAAGTATGTCCAGATCAAGTAAATTTCGTTGTACTAATATCGATACAAACACATTACTTATACAATCGTATAATAATCTCCTCGCTATAATAATCGACTTTGCAATAACCACTGCCTTCGTGACATTCTAAGTAAGAATTTCTAACTGAAAAAAGAATCATTGATAAGCTTCTTGAATACATCCTGCATCTGGTCAGATCATTCAACATATCTTGGAACTGCTCATGTGCCTAGTCTAACACAAAAAATTGATTTTATCCGTTCGCACAACTGTTTCAGGTTATATATGTATGTCCTTAAAATAATTGCAGCGCTAATACAGGCGTTGGAGGAATTTCATATACTTCACGAATGAAATACAACGCGTTGAATTTGTGTTGCTAAATCACGAGTTGCTACCGAAATAAAGGCCCACGTTCTGAGTATCTGTACATGTGTATCTATGATGTAGGGAAGGATAGTACGCTCTTGATGGGCAAGTAGGTTTTCTACACTATAACCATAAATACCAGGAACAAACACATGCCATGGGCACTGCACAACATCATCAGGTTCCATATTAACGGGTATTTCTTGTATGCACTTAACCATAACTTAGCACTTTTTGACTTGTTATGATTATATGTTATAAAATTAAATTATCACAATATATTTATTAGTTTTTTTTTATTATATTTTATTTGCCAAATGACAAATTTAATCAACAATTTCAACAGAAATTAATTCATAGAATTACCTATCGGTTATAAATACCAAAAGAGTGTAAAAATTAGGGTTTCTTTTATTATAACCGAAAAACAATTTTAATACAAATTTTATATATATTACTCTAACCAGATATTTGTTACAATATCTGGTAAAACATTTTCGGTTTGAAAAATGTTGTTATAATAGAATTAGTAGCTGTAGTCTCCAATATGTAGCAATAAAGCATGTTATTCTTAGTTTTATTAGGTTGCCTCAATTAAATTAGCTGAGAAATTTATATAAAGACATTGATCGGTAAACGTCTCTAGTATTGTTGTTGTAGATATCTTTATTTTAAATGAATTGTGATTAGGCAATCGTTCTGATAGAATATCTATTTTATTTTTAGATATTCCAGAATTACAATAAATGTTTTAATTACTTTAACAAATGTTTCTAGTTGTAACCGAATTCCAACCAATCTTTTATCTGTGTGTACATTGCTGTTTTCTTCCATGTTCAAGAAAAGTATATTCGATTTTTTAAATGTGTTAAAAAGTGAGTTTCTAACAGTGCAGAAGCTATATCAATTTGTGATGCCCTTTGAAAAGCCTTAAAGTATATATATTCCTGATCCTTGTAACAACTCGAGTCGTTATAGCGATGTCCGTCTATTTATCTGTCTGCTAAAATCACGGTCATTCACAAAATAAACCATTCTCTTGAGCAAAATTATGATTTAAGTGGAGCCTCTTGGCCTAATAAACGATGAATTACATGCGAAAATGAAAAGGAACTCCGATAAATTTCCATATAAAATAATAACTATGTACATGCAGATATATGTCAGAGATGTATGTTTGTTTGCTTGTTGTTTTTGTATGTTTCTTTTTGCATGTGAATGGTTTATGGATGAGAGTAAGAAAATAATCAAGATAGTTGTACTCTTACTCTCTTTAATGAAAGAAATTTAATTTAATGAAAAAAAGCACAAAGGTGCCCAAATTATTGTTAATTATCTTATTAATTTTAAACATCATTTTAAACATCATCTATTTATCTTTTAGCTACAATATTATATTTAGAAAATGTGTGTATGGCGTCAACGATTCGACATAGTCGAATTTTACAATCTTACTTATCTTGGTTTTCACAGTTATCTGCTATGATTCTTCTATGATTCCTTCTCAAAAAAAAAATATATATATATAAACACCGGAGCCTATGGCCTAAGTTTACTTTTCTAAAAGCTCCACGCACCTTTAATGGTTCAGCTTATTTATGATGACAGTTGTGGTCAAAATCTGCAATTCATGTTGGTTTGTAACGTTTGAAAAAACTTTAATAATTCTTGGTACCGAAACAGCGCTAATCCTAGTTTCAGTTGATATTCAACTACAGGCAAAGTAATGACTTAATCTTAGTTACACTAAACCTAAGGTTGCACTAGCCTAAGCAAAAGTTCAAGTTATAGACTTAGTTAAACCGTATACTAATTACCAGGCGAAATCCAGGACATGATTTTGGTACCGATTCAGAATCTAATTAAAATCCTGCAACGAAGAAAACCTGTATTTTTATTGCAAATATACTTGAAACCTTCGATGATTGTGTACCCATCTATAGTTTATCTTATCTGTCATCACAAATTAAAAATCTGTTTTCACATAAAAATCCCAGGAAAAAAACATTACCAAATAATGGGTTTTAAAAGGAGAAGTAACAGGTTGAAGTTTGCCTGATAAGCTCATCATTTTAACACGGGGATGTCATTGGAGGTAGCTAGTTGTCTAGGAACTCATTATTTTCACTTTGAAAGTAATGTAGTATGCAAGGAGCTGGCATTAAATATAAGAAGCTGTATAACATTATTAGTAACGCCTTGTTTTCACTTTAGAAGTAATGCAGTGGGTAGGGGTAGGCCATTATTGGTAATGCTAAAATCAATGAGCTGCTATTACGAAATTTTTCCTGGGATAATTCGCAATAACAAGTAATTTTACATTTATGTTGGTTGGTTGAGAGTTATTTTTAATCCTTCAAATCAGTCCCAACATTGTTATTAAACTTAGCTAGAATATCCATATTAACAGAAATACTTTACTTTGCTTTTTTTCCATCTTTATATATATATATATGTGTATTAAACAGACTTTAAGTAAATCTTCTAGAAATTTACTCAACAATCAAGTTTTTGTTGGCATTGTTGTGTGTATCTTATTTACAAATTACCTTAACCAAGTAACATTTACTTAACACATTCACTCAGCCAACTAAAATACAAATAAAAACACACACACTTACATCATAAACAAGACGAAGTTGTATAGGTAGAAATTAGGCTTGCCAGATAGTTTTTTGCGATGCCCCAAAAAAAAAAAAAGATTTTAGATATCTCCAATTTATATTTATTATAAGATTGCAGTTTGAATTTTGAGCAAGCAGCATTATTTAGTTTATGTTTGACAGCCATGGAAAGCGGACAGAGTCGAGAATTTAAAAGAAATGAAAAAAAGTGATTTTTAAGTACTGACTTCCGTTGAAGTTGCACGGGCACAAGTGACGTCGAACATTCAGGTCGCCCAAAAGAGATCTTCATGCCACAAATTGTTGATAAAAGCCATGCACGATCGGAGAATGAAATTGGGTGAGGTGGTAGAAGCTGTAGGCATCTCAACTGAAGGGGTAAATTGCATTTTACATGTATAAAAAACAAATACCAGCGAATATTATTCACAGCTATCAAACAGAGGCGGCATAAATATGAACCAACAAATAAGAAATTTATTGTCGGTCTAGACCTTGCGTTTCGAGTGAGATTCTTGGATCTAACCTAAGCTTAAAACAAATTTTAGTGCTATTGTTATTTCTGTGTGGCGGGCAGATATGAAAAATTTTTTATCTGATATTATTTTTGTACGGGGGCTGGGTAAAAAAAGACCTATCATGACCATATTCTGCGGTCATTTACTTTTCTCAAAAACATATTCAAATTTGAGAAAAATCTACGCATTTTTTTTTTGTCTTTGAAGATGGGGGAGCAGCTTTACATAGCAACAACGACTAAAATTGCCTCTGTGGATTTTTTTTTTTTTTTTTTTTGATATTTTAAATATCTGTATAAAATAAAAGTTGCGGTAAGGTCCAGATGGTCGTTCTGATAGGTGTTATTTGTATGGGGGCTAGGTATGAGCATTCACCAATTTTCAACAATCTATAGTGTTCATCTTAGGGCAGATAATAGCTTATATACTAAATTTCAAAAATCGGCTCAGAAAATTATTCTG
Organism: Cordilura impudica; assembly: GCA_963682025.1. NCBI lineage: Eukaryota > Metazoa > Arthropoda > Insecta > Diptera > Scathophagidae > Cordilura > Cordilura impudica. The sequence continues at coordinate 86,404 of CAVMKG010000480.1, forward strand.
AGTCGATCGGTATAATAAAAAGTGTGCCTGATAGAAATAGTTGTAATAGTTGCAAACATCAGCACAGTATTGGTATAGGGTATAAAAACGATCGCTAAAGGCGAAGAAAAATGTTCTCTTGCTCCATGACAAAAATCCACAAATTGAACTACGAACTTCTATCCAATCTACCATATACTCCAGATTATTTTCGACTATTTTCTGTTTCAAAACCTGGGGAAATGGTTTGATGGTAAGAGATTTGAGTTGAATGAAGAGGTCATCGCTGTAAAAATTATTTAGTTTAGGGACCTTGAGAAAACCTATTATTAGGAAAGAATACGAAATTTGGGAAAATGTTGGACTAAATATATCGAGACTAAACAAATATATATTTCATTCAAAAAGCCACTGAGTTATCCAACCACCATCATACATATTTTTGGACCTGCTTCACATTTCATTGTGAAGTTCATAATATAGGACTTGCGATAAATTGTTGGAATGGAAAACAAGTTTAGAACTGCCTGAATATGTTCTATGAATTTCGAATAATATGTACAGACGGCATCTTGAAATTTTTACATCTTCGGCCAAAATCTCATCTTCTGAAGGCTGCTTACGCCTTTGTATTTCGTAAACGAGCACTAGATTGTTATTTTCTGTAAACTTTGACTATCCCAAACTTAAATCTAAACTTCTTTTCTATAGAATTGTGTATAAATAAAAAAAATTTTTTTTAAGTCGACACATAACCATATCCTTTATAGCCATTATTACGTATTTGAAAACAAACTTCCTTCAAATTCATGATTTCTAAACTAGCTATTTTGCAATTCCCTTTCAAAGTCAATTTAGAAATCCACAAGACCGAAAGGAAGTAACGTATTTTGGTCAAGTGAAATATTGTAAACATTATCAAAAATATCCAAATATTTTAAAGCCATTTAAATTGCTGAAACATTTTGTTCATGAACGTTTTCGTTCCCCCAAGTACCATCCAAAATTTTGTTGAAATATCTTCAAGAATATACCCTGTTACCAAATAAAGTTTTTTGTACCATTAGCAAATAAAATATCCACACGTTCGAGGATATATCCCCAGTCTGGCAAGCCTAGTAGAAATAACAATTTCTGTGTTGTCTGCACATTGATTCATAGCCCTTAAGTACAAATACTGTTGCAATTCTCAATACATACTTATATATATATGTACATCTTTTATCATATTTACCAGTGAGAATTCCTTATCGTATTGGCTAACTGGCAAGCCATAGTTCAATTTCAATACAAACTAAGAGTCCTATATAATTTGAATATGTTCATGTATAAAACATATCCTTGCAAATAGTTGTCCTTATAATTGGATGTCTACTTTTGGAAAAATTTTGATTACTTTACAAAAATTCTGTTTGAAATAAAAACCTTATTCAAAAAGTTTTGGTACTGAGTAAACCAAATTAGTTGTACTTTGATCGAAATGGTAACAATATAAAATTTATAATAACAAATATGTATATAGAAGTGAGATATTTCATAAAAAGACTCGGTTCACGGCAACTTGACAAAACGAATGATGCAGAAGTTTTTATTTTTGGGGCTACTTTCAGGTGCAGTTGTCATAATTGAGTCCCAAATTTATGTGTTGTACTGTGTTAGTTATTAAATAAGTCCATATATTAATGTAATCCTGAGACCTTGGTGGAGAGTGTCAAAGATCCGGTATAGCGGAATTTAATACTCTTGCTTGTTTTGCGTTTGGAGAAAATTAATTTTATTAGCTTTCAAATCAATACCCTGTATGGCACAGTAGCCCTTAATGGTGGGTTTGTTAACAAACAGACTCTCAGAATGGGCCGAACGTTACAAAATCTTGAATGAATATCAAGCTGGCTTTAGGAAGAACTATTCAACAGTTGACAACATATATAACCTCTCAGCTTTAGTACATTTAAATCTAAATGCGAATAAGAAAACTTGTGCATTTTTCGTGGATTTTAAAGCCGCATGCGATAAAATTTCTAGAAATGCACTTATATACAAGCTACATACAATAGGTCTTTCGTCAAGGCAGCAGTTTATAGAAAACATGTATAAAACTACAAACTCGGCAGTGTGGACTGGTCAAGAATTATTAGAGGACTTTTCAGCTGTATCAGGCGTAAAACAAGGACGTCTGATATCAGCACTACTCTTTGCGTTCTATCTTAATGATCTTCATGACTTTTTAGAACGAGGATTTAATATTATCGAACACTTAAATATACGACTGTTATTCGTTATTCTTGCTGATGATATAAACTTTTTGCAGAAAATGATACCTAAATTAGAAGATTACTGTTAAATGTGGGATGTCGAGATAAATTTAAGTAAGTCTGAGATTATGATATTCAGAAAAGGTGAAAGAATGTCGCGAAATGAAAATTGGTATTTTAAAGGTGAAGATATTAGAATAGCATCCGAATACTGCTATCTTAGCGTTACCTTGACACCAAAAATGATTTTCAAAAAACATATTGAAATAAGAACCGCTTCTGCCAAAAGCAGCATAAATCAGACATGGAACAACTTTTTGAACAAACCCTCGATATCTCTAAGATCCAAATAGAAACTGTTTCTGGCAGTTTGTAGAGCAGTGCAAAGCTATAGCGCACAAGTCTGGGGATTCTCTTTGTTCAATGAAGTGAATAAACTACAGCTATACTTTATAAAGGAAATATTGAGGATTCCTAGTTTTACACCAACATACACGCTAAAACTTGAAATGGGAATAGAAAATGGTCATCTGTATACTTTGGATTTGGACCTGAGTTATATAAACAAGACTTTTTTCTATTATAATCAGGACAGACTTCCCAATCAACTCTCCAAAATACTTAGTAGACGGCAAATTCTAGGGGGTGAATGCTATGAATAGAACGGAAGCTGATTATGGTATCTCATGGACAGAGCAAAATCAAAATCAAACACAGTGGGCTGAAAATCGGATTAATTTATTATATTCACTTAGAACTAGTTATAACCAGGCCCTTCTAATGAAAACAGCTAAAACAAGCTGAATATATATATTTGGTAGTAACAAACATCCGCACAAATATGAAAAATTTCATATAGGAAGTTATTTTCATATGATGACTGGGTCGAAAAATTTATCGACCACGATCGTATTTAGCAAAGTCACTTACTTTTCTCAAATGCATATATAAACTAAATTTGAGAACAGTCCACCCAGCTTCGTATAAGGACTATGTCAAATAATGGTTCGACGGCGTTTTGTTTCGGAACAGTTAGTTTTTGCTATAACAAACATACATACACAGAATTTGATCGTGATCTTTATAATCATATGGATCTTTTGGTAATTTGAGTCGATAGCATAAAGGTCGTAGGTATTAGGGCTGGGTCTGAACGTTCTCAAATTTTCACCAATTTCCTGTGGCCGACAAAAGCTTATATACCAAATTTCATTAAAATATATTTAGACACATACTGGAAACGTTTATGGATGTCCTTCATTTTCAATTTCATAATCATATTCAGTCTAACCGCTTAATTATGGCTATAACTGTCTTGGAATAATCTCAATGCTTTGTATGTACTCGTATGTTGACCTTCATAGGTTTTAATTGTAGCTATTGTTACTACTCTTTCCATAATATTTGCTACAGTCAAGAAGATGTTCATCCTTAGATTTAGAAACGTTGGCACCTTGTTCTGGTTTGGTTGTTTGTCACCTGTTTGCCATCATCCATGCTTCTTGGTGCTTGTTTATCTTTTTATGGTGTTATCTTCGTTTAACCATCATTTCGGTTGTTTACCACAAATTCAAAGATGTTTGTTGTGCGTAACAGTTTATATGTCTAGATTTCAATTTAGGTTTAGATTTGAAAATTAATTTATAGCTGTCTTTTTGTGGCATTATTTAGGCACATGTAATAGAGAGAACAGAAAATATTTGTAATGGATATATTTTAATGGGTTGAATAATTAAATACAGACTATGCATATTTAACTGATATTTAATATACATACATGTATGTATGTATATTATAAGTGTTGATAGGGGATAAGCGCTGGATCAATGTACATTACAGTCTTGAAAAATTAAAGAAAGCTGTGAAAAACTGTGATCTCAAACAGAGTGACCATAACACTATATAAAATGTGGAACACTTTCGGGGTCATTGTCTGGGGCGCGATAAAGTCAGGATAAAAGTAGGTACTATAAACTATAATAAAACCCTCAAAGGGTTAGGCGTTCTCAGGCCAAACTTTTTTATGTTCTTTTATAATTCTTCCTTATCGTGATATTTGTTTGCATAGTTTCTCAGCTATATCTCAGGAACCATTTATGATTTCTTATTTGATTATTCAGCAATATTTTTTTTATCAAATTTTGCAATAACATAACACATTCAGGGCGTATGTTTACTATTTATTAGTAAAGTAAGAGAGATGTAGACGCATGAGTGCAATTTTTAATGTTGATTGAAACATACATCAATATCTTTTTTTTCTTTTTACATTCACATATTAATAATTAGTATCTTTTTACATTCACACCTATCTATAATATTAATAGGCTAGGCGATTTCTTGTGACCGATATTTTGTTCTACCGTTTTATCCCGATTTGGACCAAATGTATATGGTGTGGAACATATTTCTTTTTAGCCGTTTTGCAGATTTACAGTTTTTTACATTTTTTCCTTTATCTTGAGCAAATTGCATTTAACGTTGTTACTAACACATATATAAAATAATACATACTAGCAGAATCCAGCGCTCGAAATTCGAGTGCAATTTCTAATCAGCTTTATTTTTCAACTTAGCCAATTCCACACACCAACACTTTTATGGTTCATTATTATTGTGAATGAAGGTAACAAACTCATTAACAAATACATTAACAAATTTAATAAAACACACATAGCATATGTATAATTTTATGTATGTGTTAGTAGCAACTTTATATGCAATATACTCAAAATAAAGGAAAAATTTAAAAATCTGTAAATCTACGATACTGCTAAAATGAAATACCTTTCAAATAATATACGTTTGGTCAAAATCAAGATAAAATGATAGAACAAAACATCGGTCATAAGAAATCGCCTAGCCTATTAATAATATAGAAGCTATGTGTGTTTTGTTAATGAGTTTGTTAATGAGTTTATTTTCTTCACTCACAATAATAATAAACCATAAAAGTGTTGGCTTGTGAATTGGCTAAGTTGAAAATAAAGCTGCCAAGAAATTGCACTCGAATTTCGAGCGCTGGAATCTGCTATTATTAATAATTTACTTAAGCCTTAGCTAAATTTTGCTGTAGAATGACGTGAGAAATCGTCAAGGGCTCTTGACTTAAACAACTTTAAAGTACTTTCTTTACTTATCTTACACCACTCATCAAAAATGACGCCTTTTAGTGTTTCCTTTGACCTGTGTCTGCTATCCAGTATATCCCATAAATGCTCTATATGAATAAGATCCGGTGATTGGGATGGTGATTTAAATTAATTTTTAATATTGTAGAGCAACCACAGCTTAACATTGTGCATTATATGTTCCGGATCATTACACAGTGATACAAAAAAGAATGAAACAGAAATACCTAAGTGGTATTGTCGAGTACGACGATACCGGTTTTTCGGCCCTATTGCACATATAAACTAGTAAATTTTTTCAATATTGTAACGTTGCAAAACACAACGTACATAACTAACACGATATACAAGACACGATATACACGACACGATATACTAACTAACACGATATAACATAACATACATGACACTAAGTACTACGACCACCCATACTTAACGTACATGACATCACTATACACATTAACAACACGAACACTGACTGAACCTATACCAACCAGATTACATGCATATACCATCTTTTATTGATCTCATTCAGTCAATATATTAATTTAGATAAGTAAGCAAGGTTGGTATAGGCAGAAGCAGTCAAGTCGAGTTAATGACAAGACTCTGGGTTAAGACTAATTAATGACAAAACCTTGTCTCGGAACAATCTGGCACCCGTAGATATATCCAAGGACATATTTTTGTACTGACGATCGACCTCGGTCGTTACCAATAAATTTTACTCCAGCAACTTTTGTTGACTGCTCTCGCTACTCCAGCAACCTTCGGTTGACTGCTCTCGCTACTCCAGCAACCTTCGGTTGACTGCTCCCGCTACTCCAGCAACTTCTGTTGATTGCTCACACTACTCCAGCAACCTCGGTTGACTGCTCTCGCTACTCCAGCAACTTCTGTTGACTGCTCTCGCTACTCCAGCAACTTCTGTTGACTGCTCTTGCTACTCCAGCAACTTCTGTTGACTGCTCTCGCTAATTCTTCTCTTCTGCTTCCAGGTCGGCGATTGCCATCAACCTACGTTGCCATTACAGCCGACTCTTGCCGAGAAGCCAAATCAGCCGACAACTAAGCGAAGCAACCGAGCTACCATTACAACCGACCTGTACCGAGCAGCCAAACCAGCCGACCACTAAGCGAAGCAACCGAGCTACCATAACAACCGATCTGTGCCGAGCAGCCAAACCAGCCGACAGCTAAGCGAAGCAACCAAGCTATAATCACCAGCTAACAACTAAGCAAAACAACCGAGCTACCATAACAACCGATCTGTGCCGAGCAGCTAAACCAGCCGACAACTACACGAAGCATCCGATCTACCAATAACCCCGACTACTACCGATTAAGTAGTCGACCTACCGACAACTAAGCGAAGCAACCGAGCTACCATTACAACCGACCTGTACCGAGCAGCCAAACCAGCCGACCACTAAGCGAAGCAACCGAGCTACCATAACAACCGATCTGTGCCGAGCAGCCAAACCAGCCGACAGCTAAGCGAAGCAACCAAGCTATAATCACCAGCTAACAACTAAGCAAAACAACCGAGCTACCATCACAACCGATCTGTGCCGTGCAGCTAAACCAGCCGACAACTACACGAAACATCCGATCTACCGATAACCCCGACTACCACCGATTAAGTAGTCGACCTACCGATGCAGCCGATCTGCGCTGGTTAAATAACCGAATCACCACTACAACCGATTGCTACCAGCTAAGTAGCCGATCTACCGATACAACCGACGTCTACCGATTATACAACCGACTCACAACAACCGATCTACCGATACAACCGATGTGTACCGATTGAATAACCGAATTAGCAATACAACCGACTACCACCGATTAATTAGTCGACCTACCGATGCAGCCGATCTGTGCTGATTAAATAACCGATTCACAACTACAACCGATTGCTACCAGCAGCCGATCTACCGATACAACCGACGGCTGCCTATTAAGTGATCAATTCACCAACACAACCGACTGCCGCCGATTACGCAGCCGACTTACCGATATAATCAACTACAGCCGAAATTGTCGGTCTACGGATAAACAACCATTTCGACCACCGATAAGAAGCCTAGAGGGTCCGAATAAGAGACGAAGAGCCATTCGCCAGAGTGTCATTATTTACGATACATATGTACATATATCAATTACACAATAAAATTAATTTGTTATATTCAATCCTAGAGAAGAAAAACAACTGTCTTATTATTTAAGGTTTTGAGGGTCCTTGAATAGACCCTGGACGCGACTAGCTACCCCAGCCGCAAGACAAAACACTCGTTACAATATTAACCGATTTGGAATTTCTCACTGGATCCTTAAACAAGAAACTGAGCCCTTTCGAAGATATGAACACAATATTTAAGTAACATTGAGTCATCTATGCGTATTCCTCCAGCAAACTCATTTTGCTTAAAAATATTCTCTATTTTCAACTTTGGAGATGTTTTTATATATTTTTTATTTAGGAACCGTATAATTTATGAACTGTTAATAAAAACATGCTTATTTATGAGTAAAATGCAGCTTTGGTTTTCGAAATCTGGGCAAAACTAACTGAGTTATTAAACTTTAGATAAAAAAAGAAATAAATAAGTTTAATTTAACAGGGGGAGAGGGTATGGGGATTGAATATTCTAATTTTATTTTTGGTGAAGCAGTGTATTTTAACTATAAATATTTAGAAGGAGCTATTCCTACTAGTCCGATACTTTGTATGGCTGCTGTCACGTCCAATTGATATATATAATTATAAGCCCTTCAAAGCCGTGAAAATTTTAGGAAGATCGGTGCAAAAAGTGTATCCTCCAATAAACTACATACACATAAACAAACATTATGCACTTAACACTTAAGTTCAGCGATGCCAACTTTTAAAGCTAGGTTTGGAGCATTTGAACTACCCAAAAAGCGAATTTTTTGATACAGTTCATATAAAACAAGATTTTACATATATGAAAAACTTCCCTCCAAGTTTAAACTTTTTGATCAAAGAGACCAAAAATTGGTTTATTCGTCAGTATCACAAAAATTATATAGAGCAAGATAAATAAGCTGAATTACAAAGTCTCCGATATGTAAAAAAAAAAATTGATGATAGCACCAACCAGATGGCTTTCTATAGAACGAGGCATTAACCCATTATGACTCGCCCGTAAATCGGCTCGTACGATTTTGATAAAATTTGGATATGTGTGCCTGATAGTCCATAGAAGTTTAAAGAAAAAATATTTTTTTTTAATATCTGTCCCGACATCTGAGATATAGCATGGGTATTTAAATACCAGACAGGCCATGGTGTGATACTTTCACTTTGACATATTAACCAAACAAACTTCGCCCAAAATTTGCATGCGCCCTATTTCTCAATACAAGTAAATATGCGTTCTTCTTCGCTATCAAAAACGCCAAAAACACCGCGCGTTTTTGACATTTTCCTTCATTCACCAACAGTAAATAAAAGCTTTAAATAAAAGCTTTAGTATACAGACATACTAGCTTATTATGAAAATCGTCGGAGAGGTAAATTTTTGCCTTACGACACCCGTTCTTATTAGTCAAATCGGGAATCGTTGGGATGCGCGCTGATAAAAGAATGTATTTTTCGGGAAAGGTTAAAAAAATTTAAACAGCACGCTGTTACGTTTCACAACTTTTCCACAAGTCACAAACTAATGACTCGTTCGTGGTAATCGAATCGTTGATGAATATCAAGGAAATGCGAAAAACGCCTGGCAGGACCTCTGACGTTAGTTTTGACACGAACAATTCTATACTCGCTGTGCGTTAGAACGATAATGCTGTAAGTCATGGCTATTTCGTCTTTCTTCACTTATTTCCATCTTTTTAGGTCGTTACCGTTGTCTCAAATTTCCTAAGCAATACACCATTGGCCCGCGCGAAGAGATATGATCGAAAGAAACGAAAAATGGTTGCAATTAATCAGCCTCATTTGGTCGATCGATATAATCATCGCATAGGACATGTAGACTTTTTGACAACTCAATCAGTAATTATCGAATTAGGGTTCGGGGCAAGAAGTGGTATTGGCCGTTGATAACGAACGCATTAGCCGTGGATATGGTGAATACGTGGAAATTACATTGCCCTTGTCGAATTCCGAATGGAGGTTTGCGAATCGATTATGATTAAATCCGATTACCACCATCCGGGTAAAGTTTCGGCCTCAGGCAATGCGTCCTGATCGTATAGATAATTGCATTGGAAAACTCATTCTCCACACTGTGGTGGCAAAAGCGAATGCGGCTGCTTGAAGTGCAAGACGAATTTACATCTCCCTCCTTGCTTTCTAGATTATCACAATGACAGACAAAACGAGATTTCTAATTCTAAGCCGCAGGAATTTATGTTTTTTGATATGTAAACACCTATACTCGCAGGGGGATAAGTTTCTATTTCACAATACAATCACTAAAACAGCGTAAGAGAAATCGGTGTGACTTATGATTGTATTGGTAAAAAAAATATGATATAAAATTGTTTCAGCTAATTCAACAACCCTTTGCTGTAAAACTACAAAAATTTCACAATATAAACGTATAATATATTAGGGTTCTTCAAAATCGTATGTAGAAACTAGAGGTGGTCCGATTTGTGAGGCTCACATCTGGATCGTTGTATAAGAACCACACGAACGTATGTTCCAAATTTTAGAGAAATCGAATGAAGTTTGAAGGTCGCGCAAAATTTTAACTTTTTCGATTATTTTGTATGGGAATTTACAAACAAATTAAAAAAAAAAGTTTACATTAAACTTTATCTGATTTTTTAATTACGGTTTAAGTGACTTCTCCATAGTTTCTAATATAGAATTTTGTAGGCTTTAAGATTGTAGAACAAACTATTTACCAATTCTTAATAGTTTTCGAGGAATTCGCGTTTTTTGTAATTTTGGAAAACAAAACCATACGCAGAAAGGGGCTTTTTTTTACCAGGGGCCTAAAGGGCCAAAGTTTTTAGTTTGTTGCACCCTGTGCAATAAATGTGACAGCAGTCTGTAAGCAACTCTGTTATTATTGTAGTTTGAGTTGACTTTTTATCAGCAGGCACAAACTAAACAAGAAGTCGTCGAGCAAGGCAGCAAATTTTCATTTTCCATTTTGGCTTTTCTGGACCACACAACGATTTGAGTAAATTTTGTGCAGCAAATTTAAAATGTCAAAAAAAATATTAAGATCGTCTTCAACATTTTGGCTTATTGGAACGCCAATAAGCGAATTTCCTTCATCGAGACTACCACGAGGCATTGACGTGTTAAAAATGGTACAATATTATCATGTTTATCAAAATCAAAAACTTTCAAATGGTTTTCTATGTACCATCGAAGCCGCTGTAAACGTATGGAAGCAAGCAGGTATCCCAACTCAGCAAAGAAAAAATTGTATCAGAAAATTGGAAGGGATGTATAAAAAATATAATTATTTAAAAAAGAGTATAAAAAAAGACGGCGTAAGCTACAAAAATCGCAGAGAAATCTTTGAAATTAAATTACAAAAAATATTTGATATCGCTATAAATGACGTACATAAGAAGATAAGCAAAGAAAAGAGAGACATCTTGGTAAAACAAAGGATAAACGTATTTTCTTGCTGCTTAGGGGGATTTGATTTAAATTCCTCGAGAAAAGAAATTATGAAGCTAAAAACATAGAATACTTAAAAATAAATCTGTAGATGAAAAAAGAAAAAATCAACATAAAAAAGCTGTGCAATATAATTATGATGAATCTGATAACTCCAGTGATTCGGATTACAAGCCTGCTAAGAAAACACCAACGGTTAATAAAAACAACACATCTGCAGAAAAAATTAATTCCTTAGACCGAACAAATACATCCGACAGAAATGCGACGTTTATACTTACAGCTGTTGCTAAGTCAATTGTTCCGGAACACTCAAACATAACGATTTCCCATAGTTCAATAAGACGGTCCCGCAGAAAAGTACGTGCTAATGATGCAGTTGCAGATCAGGAATCTTTGAGTGTGGAAGGACCTTTTCTCCTACACTGGGACGGTAAGTTATTACCAGATATAAATAATTCTAAATGAAAAGTTGATCGTATAGCAATCCATATATCTGGAAACGGCCAAGATAAGCTTTTAGGTATTCCCAAAATAGAACGAGGAACAGGAATTGCACAGGCTAGTGCTTTTGTTGAAATATTAAAAAAGTGGAAAATAGAGTCGCACATAAAAGCCCTTGTCTTTGATACAACAGCTAGTAATACTGGTGTTTCAGCAGGAGCCTGCGTTAATATTGAAAAAATGCTAGGCACTGAAATGGTGTGGATTGCTTGTCGACATCATATTATGGAGATAGTGTTGTCTTCTGTTTTTACTAGTGCAATTGGTTCTAGTTGAGGTCCAGAAACAGCACTTTTTAATCGTTTTCAAAAAGCATGGCCTAAAATTGACAAGAACTGTTACAAAGCAGCAGATATAAATCTGTTTGACAACCCAATATTACTACAGAAGAGAGATGAAATGTTGAAATATCTACCAACACAATTTGAAAATTCTCAGCCAAGGGACGATTACAAGGAGCAATTGTCTCTAGTATTTCTTGGTGGAGGCGATGGCAAGGTAAAATTTAGAGCACCAGGTCCAACGCACCATGCTCGTTGGATCGCAAAGGGAATTCACGTAATAAAAATGTATATTTTTCAAGACCAATTCATCTTAACGGAACATGAGAAAAAATATATTACTGACTTGGCATTATTTGTAAGTTTAATTTACATTAAATTTTGGAATGAAGCTCCGATTGGTCCTACAGCTCCTCAGAACGATATAAAATTTCTTGAGGCACTTCAATGCTATCCCAACAAAGAGATTAGTAAGGTAGCTTTTAAGACATTTTCTCGTCATCTATGGTACTTATCCGAGCTCCTAATTGGATTGGCATTTTTTGACGAAAATGTGTTTCAAATATGTTTCAAAAAACACAGCTTTGCAAAGACGCATAAAAATTACAGAAGAAGAGCAACAATTAAAAATTGAAAATTTCGTAAGTGATAGGACATTTACTTTGTGTAACGTCCTTCATGAAAATGGAGAGCAAATGGCTAAAGAATTTTTGAATTTAAACCCCAGCTTATGGAGCAATAACAAAGGTTATGTTGAACTTAAAAAAAGATCTTATAACATGAATGTTGTAAACGATGTGGCAGAAAGGGGTGTAAGCCTGGTAGAAAAATTACAACGAAACGTTAACAAAGGACGAAGATCAAAACCAGCTCCTTTTACGGTCAGTTGAAAATCACCGAAAGAAAATTAGCAAGCCGAACAAAAATCTTTTAATGTCTTAATTTTTAATTTAGCTGTTAGTTTATCTTTTTTGATTTAAAAGCACTTTAATGAATTGATGTTCATTGTTTGTTCAAAAATAACATTAAAACGAATTTTCATTCGAAAATTTTAAATCCGCACTTTCACGAAAACTCTATTTTTTTATTTTTTGTTTTCTTATTTGTAATTAACGACAAATATTTTTGAAAATTAGATGCATATTACTTTATGATATTAAATATATATTAATAAATTTTATTTATTTTTTGTAAATTTTTAACCTGTGTTCTAAACTTTATCGCAATTGCGCGACCTTAAGAAGGAAACTTTTGTTCAGCGATGTTTGGTTATTTATACTTCTAAGATAAAGAAGCATTGATTTGGCCATGAGGCCGTTGAAATTTGCAACGTTTAGAATTTTGAAGCACCCTAATAACATATACATAATTCAACAACACCACAAGAATAACCAGAGTCCCTGCAGTTGTTTGCTATAAGTGATACATAGATGATGCTTTCTGTGACATAAAAAAATCGTTAGTTACTCACACATAAAAAAATTATATTTCAAGTACACACTAAGGCCTGTCGGGTATTAAATTTTCATTTGATCTGGCGTAATGACTAATTGAGTTAACATATCCCGGTTTGTTCAAAGGAAAGTTGAGAAGGGACACTTTAACCCTCCTGGAAACGATGCGAGTTGTTTGCTTTTCTCATTTTCACAAAATTCACAGCGCTTTTCTCGAGCATATTCTGAACAAAAAAAAAACGCGACTATAACCGATAAAATACTCGATGTAAACTGGGGAAAATATTTCTGTTTAATTTTTTTATATCGGTCCATCCTTCCCTTAACAACAAAACATTGACTATCTTTCACTTGGGATGAGCTATAATTATTTAAGTGAGAAGGTTTTCTTGAGTATTTAAATACACAGTGGGCCTTAAAGGGTTTAAGCAATTGTTAATGAAAAATTATTTGACACGACGCTATAAAAAATATATAATAAGATTCCAAATTTTGTATTTTTATAACGTACTTGGTTCAATTTTAACAGAATAACAAAGAGGAATCGCAGCCCAAAATTCAGACTACATAACACTTTTTGATGACTTGTTTCGATTATAAAGGGTGTTTGTTTTTTATAGGTTCACAACACTGCTTTATTTGATAACAGTTGATAATTTTTTCCTTTAGGTAGTCATAATCGTCCATCAGAGCGGCTAATTTGGATACCTATGAATCGTTTTCACATCACCTTTATTCTTAACGATAACGTGCAACCCGTAAGATGGCAAACACGGCGCATCAAACAAGATTTAGCAGCTGTATATATGGGTATTTTGATGTTCTACGCGGCCGAAAGTTCGGAGCATCGTGGATGTGTATTTTTGTGGTACTTTCAACCTTTTTCATTAAGTACAAAAACAAAATAAAATCATAAATAGTATTCTAAAAAAAAATATACACTAATTTTAGGTTCACAGGGCGCCTCTATTTGATAGAATGCAGAGCTTTGATTTGTCTACTATATAAGATAAATTAGACTTTTTGAAGGATCAATTAATTTCGGGGGCAAATTATACAGAAGACCACATTAATAGTTTAAAACGCAATTTCGCACACTTTAAATCAAATATTAAGCAGAGATGGTCAAAAGCCAATAATAAGGAAGACATATTTCTCAAAAACAATAATTTTTGGGTAGAAGGAACGTTTGAGAAACCTGTTACTACACAACCTCGACCTGGAAGACCATCCAAATTTTTCAACGAATCAACTGAAAGAGCTAGGAGGATAAAAACTGAAGCAGTGCGGTGTACTCTAGAAAAAGATGTAGTCATACATGCTGCACAGGTGGAATTGCGGAAAGCTGGAAAACGAAATGCTCTCAAGTACTTACAGAAGTCATTAATAGTCCAACACGTGCAACTAAGTATAAATCAAAAATAGAAAAAACTGCCTTACTAACGCCAACACAAGCATTGTCGAAGTTTGTAGAGGCTGACTTAACTAACCGACATTACGAAATAGTGAGGAATGCTAACAAGAAATTCTTCCCTTGTAATACTTTATTACAAAAAACAAAGCAAAAATGCTATCCACCACAAGAATCATACATAGTAACAAGTACTTTCGCCGAAACCGATTTACAGCCATTGATTGACCATACATTTAAGCGTTTATCCATGTCCATAGAAGAGGTTATACCAACAGTAAAAGAGCCAGAAGGAAATAGCTTGAAGATGATTTCAATATGGGGCTGTGATGTTTCACATCAATCTCAATTCAAACAGAAATTTGTAAATGATATCGACTCAGATGCAAACATATTCCAAAGTTGATTCGTCCCTTTACGATTAGTTTCTGGTAGTGAAGACGAAAAGCTTTTATGGCAAAACCCAACTCCTTCTTCACCTCGATTTTGTTGTCCTATAAGATTTCGTTTTGTTAAAGAAGGTGCTGATGTTACTGAGGAAGAAATTAATTTTGTAAAAAAGTCTGCGATGTTACTAAACCCCACAGAGACTAATTTAAATGGAGACAAGTTCTCAGTCAGTTATGTCTGCATCATGACAATGGTAGATGGTAAAGTCTACAAAGCAGCTACTGGCACAAAATCTACGAGACGTTGCTATATATATGGGTCAACATCTAAGGATTTTAATAAAACTGTAATTCGAAACGAAATAAGTTGTGAAGATATGGGGTTTGGCCTTTCAGTTTTACATGCCAGAATTAGAATCCTTGCAAGCATTCTCCATTTGGCTTAAAAGTTGCCAGTAAAGAAAGACTGAAGCAGAGAGGAAAATTTAGCTGGAAAAAAAATCGAAATACAGAAAAGATTTCGTGAAGAAATTGGTTTACTAGTAGACATTCCAAAGGCACATTTTGGCAACACCAATGACGGTAACAACAGCAGAAGGTTTTTTGAGGACACGAAATTGGTTTCCGACTTAACAGGAATTAGTTATGACCTAATATACCGATTAAAAGTCGTAATAGAGACGATTTCAAGCGGACATTCAATTGATCCGGTTAAATTCAATAAATATGCATTAGATACTGCTCGCTTATATGTCGATTTGTAACCATGGCACCCAATGACTCCAACATTGCATAAAAAACTAATGCGTGGCATTTACCGTAAAGAACGCATTGTTGGGCAGCTTTCAGTGGAGGCCACAGAAGCACGTAATAAACATTTTAGGCAATACAGCCTAAAAAAAATCTAGGAAAGATTGCAACAGAGATATTTTTAATAGGCTTCAGACGCTCCTACAAGTAGCACGAGGAACGTAAATAGGAGAATAACAAACTCGTTTTGCCGAATGTTCTTGACGAATCCCCAGAGAATGACGAAGACCATTAATTATTAAAATGTGTTATTCGTTTTTTTTCTTCAATAAAATTTGTTTATAAGTTTAATTAACGTATTTCTTTCAATTCTATCCACCAGAATAGTTTTCTCACAGAAAATGGTTTGGGCCATACAGCAAATGGTTCGGCTGAGCTATTGGTCATTATGTCTTTAAAAACGATTCCCCATGGTACAAAATTTTAAGAACGGTGGATGGGATATATCTCCAAGAGTATTTTTCATTATAAAGTATAGCTGTTTTATTGGCGTACTCTCCAAATTTTTTTGCATTTATCTTTCTTCTGCATGCTAGAATACGATTTTGAATCGTCTTATTAATTCATGATCTACACCTGTGATAGATGCTGCAGCTTCCGGATCGGAAAAAATCTCCTTGCAGTATTTCCATCATTTGCGTTTCCTTCCCCTTGTTTTGGGTGGTCGATTACAAGACCTAGCTGTAGATATTTTTGTTGAATTTGTTTTTTTTTTGCTTTCTTTTTTCTTTATTTTCTTTGTTTTTTCTCACTGTTTCGCCTAACGGACCAAATTCCAAATCATAACCCAATTTAAGATATGCTCCATGAAACGTATTCTGGTATGAAGAGGGGACATTCCAAATTCGTAGGCTTCCTTAAAACTATCGTCTTCTGGTGGGGGTTGGCTTAATTGACTTGATGTCTTTTGGCATATAATGCAGCTTGACGTTGACTTTGTTCCAATTAAAGCTTGTGCAACTTTTCCATCAATCATTGTGAGACACATTTTAAAATGTACTTCAATGTCTTGGTCATCAAATTTAAATATTACTGGTTGAAGTTCCTTAATTTGATCTTTTATTTTTTGAACTTCTTCAGTTATGACATCTTTGGTTTCCTTTTTGAATGCAAACTTTATTGGTCTGCAATACTTTGTTGAAGAAGGAATTTCATTTTTCCATATATCAATTTCTGTTGCTCTACTAGTTGACGGCTCTAAGACGCTATACCTTTTTGTTAAGCGCAATGGAACGAAAGATACCATAAATAAATTAGCATCTGATGAATTTTCGGCATTAAATTGCTTGTATTGTTTCTGACCAGACGATCCATCACATCCCCATTTAGAAATTAAAGTAATGCTGAAATTACCAATTTTTTTTAAATGATCAGTATCAAGCGTATTTAGCAATCGTTCTGCAGTATGTTCAAGGAGATCTTGCAATTTTATTTCTGCTGATGTTGAAGTGACACTAAAAGAAGATTGTGAAGGTAAGCATTCTTTTTTGGCAGAAACTAAATCTCGATACTCTGGAAAAATCCCACAATTCTTTTCATTGGTTCGCTTCCGCAATTCCTTATATTGATTTTTGGTCAATTTCAAATCCAAAAATAGGGCGAACGCTTCTTCCGGCGTAAATTTCTTATCTTCAATTGGTGTAGGAATGCTTTTCAAAATCCTCTCTGTGCGCCTTGGGCTCGCTTCTACTATTTTTTCAATTATTTCAATTTTATTTTTTTATTTTGGGTTGGTTGAATTTGGTGCAAAAATGAATCCTTAATAATTCTTTGAGAAATTTCTTCATTGATATTCTCCAGCTTGCGCCTTCGAGATCTTTCAATACATCCGTCAATTGGTTTTGCTGGTCGACCCTTTTTTCCACTTTCGTTGGCAGTTGTAGATGCACTCTTAAAAATAAGTTCCTTTATTAACCAGTCTTGGTAACGTTTGTACATCTTTGCCTTGCTATGAGAGCATTCAATGTACCGTCTTTTCAAATTCGATGCAAAATTAGTAATTTTTACTTTGTGCATTTCAAAGTCTTCTAGGTTACAATTCTCAAAAAAGTCGTTGCTCACTATGTGCAAAATTACATCGTCTATATCATTTCGTTGAAAATAAATATCTGCCAGATCTCTGTAACAGTACTTAGCCATTGCACAAATTGTAATGAATAATAATTGTACACACAGAAAACGGATTCGTTGTCGCAACCAAATTTGTTACCAACCGAATTTTTGTAGTCCCATGTACTATCACAATATTCTTTTCTGATAACTGAATTATATAATCTATATAAACGTAAAATGTTAAGGGCAATTGTATATAAATATAAGTTCGATTGTTAGAACTGTGGTATATAGTTGGTACAATGAAAGGATTTATTAATTTTTTTTACCATTTATCTATGTTTTTGCTGATAAAAGATATTTAAAACACTTTTTTAATAATAACTTTTATTAATAATTTTTATTAATAATTTATTTTTATTTAAGCGATATAAGACAATAGCTTGCAATAAAATAGTAATCATTAATCTTTAGGCAGTCCATACATACTTTATAAATTTTACAATTTTGAAAAAATATTTTTCTGTTCCACTTATTAAAAATCATAACATATCGGCATATTGTCCGCAAAATTTCCTGAAATAATAAGTTGGTATTAATTGGGAAAAAATTTTTTTTTAAGAAACTCAACTTGACCACAGAGTAAAATAAATGCAACAAACACAAATTATTATCACATATATGTAACTTGCTCTTAAGTCAATTGGTCGACATTCTGTTACAGAAAAGAATTAATTGGATGAAACACATTGTGTTCCAATACATCGCGATATATTTTTGGTCTTTGGTGAAATCACAAAACAGTTGATCGACCTCATCCAACACGAAACATTTCATATTGTTCGTGTGTATAGACATGCGGTTAGTCATTTCTAAATAAGGTCTGATAAGATGACCACATCATGACGACCTGCTTCCTGGTTACGTACGGCCTTAGAAACATTTTTTCCGTCAACACAGGCGTGGGAACGAACTATCATATTTGCGTTGACAAGTCAGGAGTTGTTGCTGAAATCAAATCCTGGATGTATTGATTTATTGTAATATGATAATAAATAACTTTTACAGGTATTCCACAGAGTTCAGACCATATCTCTCTATCTTTGACACGACTATTGGTAGTGCGCAGTTGAATGGCAGATTGTTTTTCTAAACCATAAGCATAAATGTCACACAAAAGCTTCTTCCCAGACGCGCTTAAATACACTTTCAGGTTTCGTATTTAATTTACATACTTCTATGATCCATTTTTTTGTATACATAAATTACATTGAAGTTTTTGTTAACGTTGTGATATTGATTTGAAAATTTTAATGTTCATATAATATTCATATAATATTAGATTTTGTTTTAAAAAATGACAATTTAATTCGAAAATTCAGTATGACTAAACATATTTTTATATTTATTCGGTATTTACAACAGAATTTGATTCATGCAAATTTCTGTTGGTTAGAAATACCAAAATAGTTTAATAGTTTTGGTTTCTTTTGTTATAACCGAAAAATATATCTTAATACAAATTTAATTTGTAGGAATGTAACCAATAATTTGTTACAATATCTGTTAAAACATTTTTGGTTTAGAATATGTTGTTATAACCGAATAAGAGATTGCAGTTGCCAATATTTGGGATTGAAGAATGTAATTCTTGAATTTATAAGGATGCCTCAATTAAATTAGTTGAATATTTTTTATAAAGAATTTTATTAGTAAATGGAACTATTTTTGTTGTTGCAGATACTTTTATTTCAGAAGAATTGTGTTTATACAGTAGTTATTAAAGTAATTATATTGTATTATTAAATATTGAAGAATTATAATAAAAATTCTTATTACCTTAATAAATTTTTCTAGTCTTAACCGAACTCCAACCAATCTTTTTTCTGTGTGTAGAAACTAACTAACTGGATATAGAAAATAAGCATAAACCAAATTTGAGTGGGATTTTTATTAATTTTTTCGGCTGCAGATATGAAAAAGTTCATATCGGATGCTATATCTATATGGGGACTAGGCCCAAAAATGGACCGATCCTGACCATATTTGGTAAAGTCTCTTGTATTTTGCAAAAATATATACAAACAAAATTTGAGAAGAATCAGTGCAATATTTTTGTTTTTTGATAAGTTTAAGTGAAGGTCGGGAAGCAGCTCTATATGGGGCCTATGACTAAGAGTTGTCCAATAGGGATCATTTCTGGACTACTGATTAATGGATGTAATATATACATACAAACCCAATTTGACTAAGATTTGTATGATAATTTGGATCTTATGACAATTTATGTCGATTTCATATGGGTAATTTGTATGGGGGCTAGGTCTGAACATGGACCGATTCTCACCAGTTTCAATAGCGTTCATCCCATGGCCAATAAAAGATCAAATACCAAATTTCGTCAAAATATATTCATATTTGCGACCTGCAGTTTGATTACAAGCTTTACATGGACACACAGACGGACGGACGGACATCGTTAAATCAAATCAGAAAGTGATTCTGATCAGAAAGTGATTCTGATTCGATCGGTATAATTAAAGATGGGTGTAGGTCTAATATTTTTGGTTATTACAAACAGCAGCACAAAGTCATTATACCCAAACCACATAGTGGTATATGGTATAAAAACCCACACCCTAACCCCTTTTAAAAGGTGAAGCATACCTGTTCATATCTTACGATATCGTTTTTAAAGACATTATCGACGATATTTTCGTCAACGCACAGTGGCGCTTGTAGAATAAGTGAGGTTGCAAAAAGAAAAAAATTCATGTGCCCTAAAAATATTGAATAAACCTATTTTACAGGAAATGGTTCAAATATGCTACACTTATTACAATCAGATTTTTGGTTCAGAAGATGTAGCCCTTCAAAGTTGACTGATTTTCAGTGTTCAAAAAACCAGACCATTTTTAGGTAATTTGCTCCGCTTTCAGATACAGTATTTCAAAAACTAGATAACGGATCATAAGAAAAGAATAAATAAAAATTGTACTGTTTGCTTAGTGTTTGTCCAGGTAAATCGGTATTTACCAACTATCCATTTTTTCAATTTTCCTCAACTTTGAAGGAAAAAAAATATAAGTTGCTAAATTCTCCATATTTTCAAAATAATTTCTTTGATTATTCCTTTACCTAAAGCAAAAATTTCCAGCTGCCCGTCCTTGCCCCATTTTTTGCTAGAGGTATAAATTTGAAAAAAGACATGGTTCCAGAAATGTGTTACATGCATTATTGCGCAATTTATGACATATAACTGTGAAAACCCATTCTTATTGTTACTGGTTCGTTCATTATTGTTAAGGTATATGATTTTTGTTTTTATTCTGTAATGCCTACCTGAGAACCTCTTTCAAATTCTGCTCCCTAAATTCAGGTGCAGATACAATTTATGACATATAACCGTCAAAACCTTATTGTTATGGAATGAATATGAACATGGAATCTAATCATTACACGCAAGAGGGGGAACACTTTTATGGAAATACATCGAACAAAGATAAGGAAAGGATCAGAAAGAGCCGAATACAAGATGCGTTTTTCAAACAAATTGGACTAAAAGTAGACTTCCTCAAGTACGGATAACGAAACTCAAACGATGGAAACACTTCGAGAAGATTTTTTGAAAATGATGAGGCTGTAACTCGAATCACTGCAATAAATAATCAAATCGTTAAGAGATTGGGAATGATCTTGAATGTTTTAAACTGCAAGGAAAAAGTTGATTCTGAAAAATATGGAGATTATGCTTCGAAAAATGCATCACTTTTAGCAGAATTATATCCACAGAAAAAATTTACCTCGACAGTTCATAAAATATTGTCGCATGGTAAAGATATAATTGAATATCAGACTTTGTCAATTGGAGAGCTTTCTGAAGAAGCACAGGAGTCCCTAAACAAATGTTATAAAAAAAATTGCTGAACACTTTGAAATCATCAAGGGTGAGACAACATGAGGAGCCCTTCAAGATGTTAGCAGTGTCTTCCAATCTACTTATTTCATCACTGCGCCATGTAAAGTCACGAAAAGAGTTAGAAAATAATTATAGTTCACAAATTATTCGTGTTTTATGTATATCTTCTTTTACGGATTATGAGTAATATTTTACAAACAATTTTAAATAAATTAAATAAAGAAAAAAAATTTTTAATCTTTTCTGGATTAATTTTAAATCATAAAAGCCTTTAAAAAGAAACATAAAACATCAAAAATTTAAAAAAATATTTCATTTTAGTCCGCATAAAATTGATTCTTCCACAAATTTCAAGTTTCCTAACCCATAAGTAGGCAACCAAAAGGCACAGAACCCTTTTCAAACGCTCATTCCATAGTTTAATCAATTATCTATCGTATGCCTTTTAATTCTTTATTATTATCTTGTTTGGATCAAAAGTTATGATATTTGCAACGAAAAAACTTAAATGGCGTCACTGTGCAACTGTGAACGATATAGAGAAATTAATAAAAGTTTTTCCTCGCTCAATTTCACGTAATTGTTCGGTTAATTGGCCATCACGATCGTATGATATAACACCACTGGATTATTTTCTACGCCGATAAACCAGAGACGAGCTATTGGCGAAATACGGCCGCAAATACTACGAAAAAAGAAATATGGAGTTCCATATTGAGCCATGTAAATGGTCCGCCATCTAACGTTTTTTTTTTCAACTAGTGCTTATTTCGTGAATGGTAACACTTAGCTCATGTCTGATTTGACAGATAATTAGTTTTATTCTTCCGCTGAACGAATATGGTTGTGTATACGCTTGAACAACGCTGGGAAATATTGCGACATTACTTTGAAAATCATGGTAATGTTGCAGAATGTGTGCGAAAATTGCGTGCGGATTTTGGAAGAAGAGAAACACCGTCAGCTCCATATGTTCGTTATCTTGTGAAAAAAGTGAAAGAAACAGGCATCCTCATCGATAAACCAAAGCGTGAAAAGCCACAAACAGTGCGTACAACAACATCAATTCACCGTCGTTCTCAAGAATTGAACATTTTGGAGGCATCATTGAGACGAATTTTGCATAAAGACCTTGGTGTGACGCCATACAAAGTCCAATTGGTTCAGGAGTTGAAGCCAACTGACCATCCAATACGTTTTCGCTTCGCTAAGTGGGCCTGCGATCGACTTACAGAAGATGCCGATTTTGCCAAAAAAAAAAATCATCTTTTCAGATGAAGCTCATTTTGATCTTGGCGGGTATGCAAACAAGCAAAATTGTCGCATTTGGGACACAGAAAACCCGCACGCATACATTGAAAAGCCGATACAACCAAAACGAGTCACTATTTGGTGCGGATTTTGGTTTAGAGGCATAATTGGGCCATTTTTCTTCGAAAATGAGCATGGAGTGGCCGTTACAGTCAATGGCGATCATTATCGGGCCATGTTGAATGAATTTTTTTTCACAAAAATTGAAGAGGAGGATATTGGCAACATTTGGTTTCAACAGGACGGCTCTACGTGCCACACAGCCGAAGCTACACTCGATGTTTTGCGCCCTGTTTTCGAAGATCGCATTATCAGACGCAGAGCTGATGTCACTTGGCCACCTCGGAGCTGCGATTTGACACCGTCGGACTATTATTTGTGGGGTGCCCTCAAAAATAAGTGTTACGCCAACAAGCCAGAGACAATTGACGCTTTAAAGGACAACATTCGTGAAGCCATTGGTGAAATACAGCTGCACACAATCGATAATGTGCTTAAAAATTGGACCGATCGTGTAGGCTACTGCATGGCCAGCCGAGGCAGCCATTTGAATGAAATTATTTTCCATTAT
>CAVMKG010000481.1:2500-7500 GCA_963682025.1 Cordilura impudica
TTTTTAATTTTTAATTTTTAATTTTTAATTTTTAAATTTTAATTTTTAATTTTTAATTTTTAATTTTTAATTTTTAATTTTTAATTTTTAATTTTTAATTTTTAATTTTTAATTTTTAATTTTTAATTTTTAATTTTTATTTTTAATTTTTCATTTTTAATTTTTAACTTTTAATTTTTAATTTTTAATTTTTTAATTATTAATTATTAATTTTTAATTTTTAAATTTTTAATTTTTAATTTTAAATTTTTATTTTAAAATTTTAATTTTTAATTTTTAGTTTTTAATTTTAAATTCTTAATTTTTACATTTTTAATTTTTAATTTTAAATTTTTAATTTTAAAATTTTAAAATTTTAATTTTTAATTTTTAATTTTTAATTTTTAATTTTTAATTTTTAATTTTTAATTTTTAATTTTTAATTTTTAATTTTTAATTTTTAATTTTTAATTTTAATTTTTAATTTTTAATTTTTTATTTTTAATTTTTAATTTTTAATTTTTAATTTTTAATTTTTAATTTTTAATTTTTAATTTTTAATTTTTAATTTTTAATTTTTAATTTTTAATTTTTAATTTTTAATTTTTTATTTTTAATTTTTAATTTTTAATTTTTAATTTTTAATTTTTAATTTTTAATTTTTAATTTTTAATTTTTAATTTTTATTTTTTAATTTTTAATTTTTAATTTTTAATTTTTAATTTTTAATTTTTAATTTTTAATTTTTAATTTTTAATTTTTAATTTTTAATTTTTAATTTTTAATTTTTAATTTTTAATTTTTAATTTTTAATTTTAATTTTAATTTTTAATTTTTAATTTTTAATTTTTAATTTTTAATTTTTAATTTTTAATTTTTAATTTTTAATTTTTAATTTTTAATTTTTAATTTTTAATTTTTAATTTTTAATTTTTTAATTTTTAATTTTTAATTTTTAATTTTTAATTTTTAATTTTTAATTTTTAATTTTTAATTTTTAATTTTTAATTTAATTTTTAATTTTAAGTTTTTAATTTCTAATTTTTAATTTTAATCTTTAATTTTTAATTTTTAATTTTTAATTTTTAATTTTTAATTTTTAATTTTTAATTTTTAATATTTAATTTTTAATTATTAATTTTTCATTTTTAATTTTTAATTTTTAATTTTTAATTTTTAATTTTTATTTTTAATTTTTAATTTTTAATTTTTAATTTTTAATTTTTAATTTTTAATTTTTAATTTTTAATTTTTAATTTTTAATTTTTAGTTTTTAATTTTTAATTTTTAATTTTTAATTTTTAATTTTTAATTTTTAATTTTTAATTTTTAATTTTTAATTTTAATTTTTAAATTTTCATTTTTTAATTTTTAATTTTTAATTTTTAATATTTAATTTTTAATTTTTGATTTTTGATTTTTGATTTTTAATTTTTATTTTTAATTTTTAATTTTTATTTTTTAAATTTTAATTTTTAATTTTTAATTTTTAATTTTTAATTTTTAATTTTTAATTTTTAATTTTTATTTTTAATTTTTATTTTTAATTTTTAATTTTTAATTTTTAATTTTTAATTATTAATTTTTAATTTTTAAATTTTTAATTTTTAATTTTAAATTTTTAATTTTAAAATTTTAATTTTTAATTTTAAATTCTTAATTTTACATTTTTAATTTTTAATTTTAAAATTTTAATTTTTAATTTTTAATTATTAATTTTTAATTTTTAATTTTTAATTTTTAATTTTTAATTTTTAATTTTTAATTTTTAATTTTTAATTTTTTAATTTTTAATTTTTAATTTTAATTTTTAATTTTTAATTTTTAATTTTTAATTTTTAATTTTTAATTTTTAATTTTTAATTTTTAATTTTTAATTTTTAATTTTTAATTTTTAATTTTTAATTTTTAATTTTTAATTTTTAATTTTTAATTTTTAATTTTTAATTTTTAATTTTTAATTTTTAATTTTTAATTTTTAATTTTTAATTTTTAATTTTTAATTTTTAATTTTAATATTTTTAATTTTTAATTTTTAATTTTTAATTTTTAATTTTTAATTTTTAATTTTTAATTTTTAATTTATTTTTTTATTTTTAATTTTTAATTTTTAATTTTTAATTTTTAATTTTAAATTTTAAATTTTTAATTTCTAATTTTTAATTTTTAATTTTTAATTTTTAATTTTTAATTTTTAATTTTTAATTTTTAATTTTTAATTTTAATTTTTAATTTTTAATTTTTAATTTTTAATTTTTAATTTTTAATTTTTAATTTTTAATTTTTAATTTTTAATTTTTAATTTTTAATTTTTAATTTTTAATTTTTAATTTTTAATTTTTAATTTTTAATTTTTAATTTTTAATTTTTAATTTTTAATTTTTAATTTTTAATTTTTAATTTTTTAATTTTTAATTTTTAATTTTTAATTTTTAATTTTTAATTTTTAATTTTTAATTTTTAATTTTTAATTTTTAATTTTTAATTTTTAATTTTTAATTTTTAATTTTTTAATTTTTAATTTTTAATTTTTAATTTTTAATTTTTAATTTTTAATTTTTAATTTTTAATTTTTAATTTTTAATTTTTAATTTTTAATTTTTAATTTTTAATTTTTAATTTTTAATTTTAATTTTTAATTTTTAATTTTTAATTTTTAATTTTTAATTTTTAATTTTTAATTTTTAATTTTTAATTTTTAATTTTTAATTTTTAATTTTTAATTTTTAATTTTTAATTTTTAATTTTTAATTTTTAATTTTTAATTTTTAATTTTTAATTTTTAATTTTAATTTTTAATTTTTAATTTTTAATTTTTAATTTTTAATTTTTAATTTTTAATTTTTAATTTTTAATTTTTAATTTTTAATTTTTAATTTTTAATTTTTAATTTTTAATTTTTAATTTTTAATTTTTAATTTTTAATTTTTAATTTTTAATTTTTAGTTTTTAATTTTTAATTTTTAATTTTTAATTTTTAATTTTTAATTTTTAATTTTTAATTTTTAATTTTTAATTTTTAATTTTTAATTTTTATTTAATTTTTAATTTTTAATTTTTAATTTTTAATTTTTAATTTTTAATTTTTAATTTTTAATTTTTAATTTTTAATTTTTAATTTTTAATTTTTATTTTTCATTTTTAATTTTTATTCTTAATTTTTAATTTTTATTTTTAATTTTAATTTTTAATTTTTAATTTTAAATTTATAATTTTAAATTTTTAATTTTTAATTTTTAATTTTTAATTTTTAGTTTTTTAGTTTTTAATTTTTAATTTTTAATTTTTAATTTCTAATTTTTAATTTTTAATTTTTAATTTTTAATTTTTAATTTTTATTTTTAATTTTTAATTTTAAATTTTCAATTTTTAATTTTTAATTTTTAATTTTTAATTTTTAGTTTTTAATTTTTAATTTTAAATTTTTAATTTTTTAATTTTTAATTTTTAATTTTTAATTTTTAGTTTTTAATTTTTCATTTTTAATATTTTATTTTTAATTTTTAATTTTTAATTTTTAATTTTTTATTTTTATTTTTAATTTTTAATTTTTAATTTTTAATTTTTATTTTTTAATTTTTAATTTTTAATTTTTAATTTTTAAATTTTAATTTTAATTTTTAATTTTTAATTTTTAATTTTTAATTTTTAATTTTTAATTTTTAATTTTTAATTTTTAATTTTTAATTTTTAATTTTTAATTTTTAATTTTTAATTTTTTAATTTTTAATTTTTAATTTTTAATTATTAATTTTTAATTTTTAATTTTTAATTTTTTAATTTTTAATTTTTAATTTTTAATTTTTAATATCTAATTTTTAATTTTAATTTTTAATTTTTAATTTTTAATTTTAAATTTTTAATTTTTAATATTTAATTTTTAATATTTAATTTTTAATATTTAATTTTAATTTTTATACCCTATACACTATGTGGTTTGGTAGTAATGACTTTGTGCTGCTGTTTGTAACAACCAAAAATATTTGACCTACACCCATCTTTAATTATACCGATCGAATCAGAATAACTATCAGAATAACTATCTGATTCGATTTAACGATGTCCGTCCGTCCGTCTGTGTGTCCATGTAAAGCTTGTAATCAAACTGCAGGTCGCAAATATGAATATATTTTAATGAAATCTGGTATTTTTTCTTTTATCGGCCATGGGATGAACGCTATTGAAATGGGTGAGGATCAGTGCATGTTCAGACCTAGCCCCCATACAAATGACCTTTATGAAATCAACATATATTGCCATAAGATCCAAATTGTCATACAAATCTTAGTCAAATTGGGTTTGTATGTATATATTACATCCATTAATGAGTAGTCCAAAAATGATCCCTATTGGACAACACTTAGTCATAGGCCCCATATAAAGCTGCTTCACGATCTTCACTTAAATCTATCAAAAAAACAAAAATATTGCACTGATTCTTCTCAAATTTTTTTTGTATATATTTTTGCAAAATACAAGAGACTTTACCAAACATGGTCAGGATCGGCCCATTTTTGGGCATAGTCCCCATATAGATATAGCATCCGATATGAACTTTTTCATATCTGCAGCCGAAAAAATTAATAAAAATCCCACTCAAATTTGGTTTATACTTATTTTCTATATCCAGTTAGTTGGGCCTGAGAGATAGGGTCTCTAAACGCATGGTATAGGGTATCGTATAGTCGGTCTAGACCGACTGTAATTTTCTTACTTGTTAATATTTAATTTTTAATTTTTGATTTTTAGTTTTTAATCTTAATTTTTAATTTTTAATGTTTAATTATTAGTTTTTAATTTTTAATTTTGAATTTTTAATTTTTAATTTTTAATTTTTAAATTTTAATTTTTAATTTTTAATTTTAATTTTTAATTTTTAATTTTTAATTTTTAATTTTTAATTTTTAATTTTTTAATTTTTAATTTTTAAGTTTTAATTTTTAATTTTTAATTTTTAATTTTTAATTTTTAATTTTTAATTTTTAATTTTTAATTTTTAATTTTTAATTTTTAATTTTTAA
>CAVMKG010000481.1:10000-36850 GCA_963682025.1 Cordilura impudica
TTTTTAATTTTTAATTTTTAATTTTTAATTTTTAGTTTTTAATTTTTAATTTTTAATTTTTAATTTTTAATTTTTAATTTTTAATTTTTAATTTTTAATTTTTAATTTTTAATTTTTAATTTTTAATTTTTTAATTTTTAATTTTTAATTTTTAATTTTTAATTTTTTATTTTTAATTCTTAATTTTTAATTTTTAATTTTTAATTTTTAGTTTTTAATATTTAATATTTAATTTTTAATTTTTAATTTGTAACTTTTAATTTTTAATTTTTAATTTTTAATTTTTAATTTTTAATTTTTAATTTTTAATTTTAAATTTTTAATTTTTAATTTTTAATTTTTAATTTTTAATTTTTAATTTTTAATTTTTAATATTTAATTTTTAATTTTTGATTTTTGATTTTTGATTTTTAATTTTTAATTTTTAATTTTTAATTTTTAATTTTTAATTTTTAATTTTTATTTTTAATTTTTAATTTTTAATTTTTAATATTTAATTTTTAATTTTTAATTTTTAATTTTTAATTTTTAATTTTTAATTTTTAATTATTAATTTTTAATTTTTAATTTTTAATTTTTAATTTTTAATTATTAATTTTTAATTTTTAAATTTTTAATTTTTAATTTTAAATTTTTAATTTTAAAATTTTAATTTTTAATTTTTAATTTTAAATTCTTAATTTTACATTTTTAATTTATAATTTTAAATTTTTAATTTTTAATTTTAAAATTTTAATTTTTAATTTTTAATTTTAATTTTTAATTTTTCATTTTTCATTTTTCATTTTTAATTTTTAATTTTTGATTTTTAATTTTTAATTTTTAATTTTTAATTTTTAATTTTTAATTTTTAATTTTTAATTTTTAATTTTTAATTTTTAATTTTTAATTTTTAATTTTTAATTTTTAACTTTTAATTTTTAATTTTAATTTTTAAATTTTTAATTTTTAATTATTAATTTTTAATTTTTCATTTTAAAGTTTTAATTTTTAACATTTATTTTTAGTTTTTAGTTTTTATTTTTTAATTTTAAAGTTTTAATTTAAAATTTTTAATTTTTATAATCTAATATATAAAATTCTCGTGTCACTGTGTTTGTGATCCACCTCCTCCGAAAGGGATATATGTGAAATTCTATGTGTTTCTTTGGTAGGTATGCGAATAGGTCGCAAGATATATTTCATATCGCTAGGTAATTAGGGCGTGGCACGTCCCATACAAAGTGAGTTTTTAATATCATATATAGTGAGTACTGTTACAGGGAGACCTTTTTAAATTTATATTAGGTCACCTATTATTTATTTTAGTAGCAATGCCGAAAATGGGCGGGATCGGATAAGTGGGCGTGGTACCTCACATACAAAGTAAATGGTAAATGTCATGTATCGCGCGTGCTATGACAGGCACTGCTTTACATATTTGTCTGAGGTTATCCATTATTAACGTCAGTAGTCGGACAAAAAAAGGGTGGGATCGGACCAATGGGATTGGAACCCCCATAGAAAGTGAATTTTTAATATCATATATATTGAGTACTATGGGAGGAAGGGCTTTACAAATTTGTGTTAGGTCATCTAAGTTTTAGAACAAATATTTTACACGATTTTCCTCATATCAGTGATGTTAGACATTCCAAGGATAAAACTATTAATGCTCAAGGAATACAACTGATTAACGTAATTGAAAACTTAGGAGGGATTGTGGTAAATGGTAGAACAATAAGTGACACTCAAAGAGATTACAGTTTTTGTGGAGTCATGGGTAGTTCTGTCATCGATTAATATATTTGTTCGTATAATTATACCCTCCACTCCAGTGTGCAGAGGGTATATATAAGTTTGTCATTCCGTTTGTAATAATAAGAAGAAAAAAATCTGGACCCCATAAAATATATATATTTGTGATACTTATAACAAGCGGAGTTGATATAGCGATGTCCGTCTGTCCGTCTGTCCATCCGTCCGTCTGTCCGTCTGTCCGTCTGTGGAAATCACGATGACGGCTTCAATCGGTCAACTAGATTGCTCGTTGGTATAGAAAATGATTCATTAACATCCTGAAAAGTTTGCTATTTAAAATCGTCCAAATCGGTTTATCTGGTCCCGAGAATTGTACGATGGAGTAAAAAAAGTCTTGAAAAAATATGATTTGACTATGTTGTTCTTGTCACGATAACGTTCTCAATAGGACAGCTAGGGCGCTTGTTGTTAGTGAGAATGATACTCCACCATCATGAGAAGGTTTGTGTTCTTTAAATCGTGACAATAGGTTTCTTAGGTGCCGAGAAATCACTGAAAAGGTAAAAAAATATGATGTTTTCCTATATTGTTATTCTAAATTTTGTATTTTGTCACAGCTGTACTTGTTGTTTCTATGGTCGTTGTGGTAATAATATAAAAATTCACCAATATCAAGATTTTATGGTGTAATATTTAAGTTAGTTAATTAATAAAAGAAACTATATAAAATCAATATCAATATTCTGCGATTTTTATAAGATCAGAAAATATTACAAATTGATACATACATACTACTGTTGCAAATATCAAAATACTATAAATAACATTCATATATTCTGTATATGTATATCGATAATAAGCGCATTTTAAAAATAATATAAATATAAATTTTTTTATTTATACAAAATACTGCAATTTTTAGGGTTGCAAAAAATAGTATGATTTTAAGGGTTCGACTTTTAGTACATACTTGCATTCAAAAGTAGTATTGAAACCATAAAATTCTACCCTGTAAAAAATTGGTGTTTAAAAAAAATTTTTTTCTCAGATGATAATAATATAATACAGATGTCAATAATATTTAATTATAATACATTTTGAAAATTTATTATTTAATGTTCGGCGCAGGCAAACGTCATTCCCGGACTACCGAGAATTTAATGCACGAGTTATTCCGCATTAGGAATAATCACGGAGCTCAGCTCAATCAAAGTGCAATGATTAAGCCTCGCCCTGGGAAACATATGTTCATGCTTCCCTTTGCACAATGCCATTCCCAACTACCAAAAATTGTAGGCACGAGCTATCCACATTAGGAATAGTCGCTGGGAAACATGTATTCATTCATTTCTTTGCACAAACCGAACTTCTTATGGCACATTAAAAATAAACTAATTGAGAAGTACAATTCATTATTACGCTGTATTATAATACTATTTTCTTATTTTACTACTAGCTAGTAAACAAAGTTATCGTATCATTGTAAACGAAATAGAATTGAAATTGTGTGCAGATTCGTTTTACTTAAAAAACTGTTTCTACAGATAGTGAATAAAATCCCAGTAAACATTTTATGCAATAAGTGATCATGTGGAGTCTTTTTTAACTCCTCTGTGCTATTAAAACAGTCATAAATGCGCTCTTTTGCTGATCACAAAATATTCTTTTGTTGGGAGGAAATATTACCTTACACCCGACTCTTCTTGAGAACCTTTTTTATTCAATTTTCTGATTAATTTCGACTTATTTTTGAGTCATATTTAATGTCATTTTTCTATAGATCACTTTTTAAGCGTTAGCAAAAATCATTTCATAGTCTTTTTCTAATACCGCATGTGATTAATCAGTTTTTAATCATCAAAAGTGCTCGAAGAAGGCACAGTAAGACGATTTTTGTTAAAACAATCTTCGAAATGATTACTGGGATATCGTATATTTTTGTTTACACACACATATACATAATGGCACCAGTAAGCCGAACTCTCTCATGAAACACATAGACGACAGCGGCTACACGACTACAGCCTGTCAAAAATAAAATACACACGTTTATATGAAAACGATTACTTTGACACCAACACAGCTACACGACTACATGACCACTTTTGCTGCTGTAGTCAACTTTGGCTAATTTCTATTTTTGTTGGGTATAAAATAAAAATAGTGTTGACAATATAACAAAATATGTAAAAGATATTAGTGGTATGAAGTATTTTATTTTGTTGAAAAAATTAATCGCAAAATGAAATGCTATAATAATTCTATTAATAAGTAAATTTATTTATTTATTTTTACGTTATAATAATGCATTATAAATAAGTAATATATTTAAGACAATTTTATGTAGAATCATACATGTTTTTCTGTTTTAATAAAGTAAAAAAAAAAATATATAATTGGCACTACAGAAATGAAAATGATTTTGTATAAAAACAGCTGTTTATATTGTTGTTATATGTTGCTGTCGTTTTCAAAAAAATTAAGTAGTTGACTACACGACTACAATTGCAGCCAGCAGCATTTGTGTCCGTGTGTTTGTGTAGCCTCTGTCGTCTATGTGTTTCATGCATAAGTAACAATTTCATTTAGTCTTATGAAAGCTTTTGAACAAAGCTGTGAAATCATACATTGTTTTTTAATAGGTACCAGTGATGCCAGGAGATTTTTACAGAAATCTCTACGCTAATGAAAAAATATCCCTTTTTTTTCCCTACACCCACATTTTTCTCTCTACATTTTTGTCTGCACTACTTTTTTCAATTTTTCAAAAAAAAATTTATTTTTAATTTGTTAATTTTCAATTTCAATAATGCAAAAATAACATAAAAGCGAAAAAAATATCATAAAAAATAAGATAAGAATATCATTAGAATTACATAAAAACAACATAAAAAACCAACAGATATTATAAAAAAATATTTTTACTATTCTGTATAATTCATCTTTTATATGGCTTGCAAATGGGATCTTATAACGTAACCAGAATTTTGGTTGTTGGTTTTAAAAGATATTTTTTTAAGACATTGGTTATTAGCATGTATACTTGGATCTGATTTATCGCAATTTAATATTTTTTCACAAGCCTTGCATCTGTATTTAAAGTCGCCATCTTTGACCTGTTCCATCCCATTAGCTTCTCGTCTCTCAATTAACTTGAGTAAAACCTTTGTTTTCTGTATTTCTTTGAAGTGTTTTCAGCATCATCGAAAAACGAATCGGACATTTTTCTAAAATCAATTATGTTTACATTTATAATATTTTAATATTCTTTTGATGTGTAAACATCTATACGCGCAGGGCGGTAAATTTCTATTTCACAATACAATCGCAAAAACAGCGTAACACATCGGTGTGAGCTGAAGTGTAAATCGGTGTGACTTTATCTGACCGTATTTCTGAAAAAATTATGATATGTTCTTTTCTAAACATTTTCCAATTTTCTTTAAAAAAACATCAATTGTATTTCAGAAAACATCAATTGTATTTCAGAAACCATCAATATAATTTCAGAAAACATCATTTGAATTTCAGAAAACATATATAGAACTTCAGAAAACATCAATATAATTTCAGAAAACATCAATTGTATTTCAGAAACCATCAATATAATTTCAGAAAACATCATTTGAATTTCATAAAACATAAATAGAATTTCAGAAAACATCAATATAATTTCAGGAAACATCAATTGTATTTCAGAAACCATCAATATAATTTCAGAAAACATCAATTGTATTTCAGAAAACATCAATAGAATTTCAGAAAACATAAACTGTATTTCAGAAAACATCAATAAAATTTCAGAAAACATCAATTGAATTTCTGAAAACATCAATATAATTTCAGAAAACATCAATTGTATTTCAGAAAACATCAATTGTATTTCAGAAAACATCATTTGAATTTCAGAAAACATAAATAGAATTTCAGAAAACATCAATTGTATTTCAGAAACCATCAATATAATTTCAGAAAACATCATTTGAATTTCAGAAAACATAAATAGAATTTCAGAAAACATCAATATAACTTCAGAAAACATCATTCGAGTTTCAAAAAATATCATTTGGATTTCAGAAAACATAAATAGAATTTCAGAAAACATCAATATAATTTCAGAAAACATCAATTGTATTTCAGAAAACATCAATTGAATTTCAGAAAACATAAATAGAATTTCAGAAAACATCAATATAATTTCAGAAAACATCAATTGTATTTCAGAAAACATCAATTGAATTTCAGAAAACATAAATAGAATTTCAGAAAACATCAATATAATTTCAGAAAACATCATTCGAGTTTCAGAAAACATCATTTGAATTTCAAAAAACATAAATAGAATTTCAGAAAACATCAATATAATTTCAGAAAACATCATTCGAGTTTCAGAAAACATCAATTGAATTTCAGAAAACATCAATAGAATTTCAGAAAACATCAATTGTATTTCAGAAAACATCTATTGTATTTCAGAAAACATCAATTGTATTTCAGAAAACATCATTTGAATTTCAGAAAACATAAATAGAATTTCAGAAAACATCAATTGTATTTCAGAAACCATCAATATAATTTCAGAAAACATCATTTGAATTTCAGAAAACATAAATAGAATTTCAGAAAACATCAATATAATTTCAGAAAACATCATTCGAGTTTCAAAAAATATCATTTGAATTTCAGAAAACATAAATAGAATTTCAGAAAACATCAATAGAATTTCAGAAAACATCAATTGTATTTCAGAAAACATCAATTGTATTTCAAAAAACAACAATTGAATTTCAGAAAACATAAATAGAATTTCAGAAAACATCAATATAATTTCAAAAAACATCATTCGAGTTTCAGAAAACATCATTTGAATTTCAGAAAACATAAATAGAATTTCAGAAAACATCAATATAATTTCAGAAAACATCATTCGAGTTTCAGAAAACATCAATTGAATTTCAGAAAACATCAATAGAATTTCCGAAAACATCAATTGTATTTCAGAAAACATCAATTGTATTTCAGAAAACATCATTTGAATTTCAGAAAACATAAATAGAATTTCAGAAAACATTAATTGAATTTCAAAAAGCATTATTTGAATTGCTGAGAACATTAATTGTATTTCAGAAAACATCAATAGAATTTCAAAAAGCATCATTTGAATTGCTGAAAACATTAATTGTATTTCAGAAAACATCAATTGAATTTCAGAAAACGTCAATTGCATTTCAGAAAACATCAATTGAATTTCAGAAAACAGCATAATCGACTTATTTTTTATGCACTGGAAAATATGATGTTGATGTTTTCTTTAATTGTTAGATGTTTACACATCTTCCTTGTGATCGGACTCACATGATTTATTTATTTACCAACTTAATATAATCGAAGAGATCTACAAAGATGGCGTACTTATGTATGTATTAAAAAAAATGCACAAAACTTCGCAAAAGTGTTTTTTACTTGTCATTCTTATTAAAGAAGCCACGTATTTACTATCTCCATATTATAGAGTTATTACCAGATTTAAAAAAGATAGATATTTTTAATTTCAAAGTTTAAAATTGAAATGTATATAATATTAAGTTGTTAAAAAAAATTTTTCAAAAAATCCCTACAATTCGACAAAAGTAAGAAATCTTTTGCATTAAAGACATAGACGCAAATCTATTTATCGATGCGTTACAAATGGAATGACAAACTGATGTAATGAGATCGAAAAAATAAAACTGATTAACGCTAGTGCTTTTAAAATATAAGACATGGTCAAGTATTCCGAAAAAGATCCGAAATTTAAAAATATTTTTTGTTTACTATCTTCTATTGACTTTAAAATTGTTAAACGTAAATGCTGAAAATTCAGAGTATTTGTTGTAATATATTACTAAATTGCTCAAATTGTTTACATTTTCAAATATTTTATCTAAATTTGTTACAAATAGTGCAAGAAAACCTAGGTGGAGGGTATCAAAGATTCGGCATAGCCGAATTTAACACTCTTACTTGTTTACTACAGCATTTGTATGATCTAACGGTGGCGTCTAAGCCCTATTCTGATCATATGCCTTTATGTCTCAAAATTAATATCCCAAATAGCTTAAACCCTAGTTGTGTGCAACCGTCTTTACAAAAACTCTACTGGAACAGTAAATATGGTGGTCAATATAGTAGTAACCTTAGCATACTTACTAATGAGCAGTTGCTTCAGTCGAACATGATGGTGGATCAAATGGTTTCAGCAATAACAGCAAAAACTAAACAAGAAAATGTTAGCAAATCGAATAAAAAGTTCTACGAGCCTAAACTAAAATGATTCGACTGGCAATGTTTCCGTCTTCATTCAACTATGCTTAAAAATCTTAAAAAATACAGAAAGAAACATACAAATCTTAGCAAATCACGCTAATACGCTCCAAGAATGAAATACCTCAAACTATGTGGCGAAAAAAAACTAGTTTCTTGCAATAATAATCTTAAAAACTTGATAAAGTTAAATGCAGCAATGAATGGTGGAAGTTATCAAACTCTCTGAAATCTAGTACTCATGTGCCTAAGGGAAGTCTAAATGGTGAAGACTTTTTTCAAACTTTGCCTCTGTTTTACAAACTAGAAATGAAACTCAAGTGATAAGTTGGTGTATGCCTTATGTTGTGGATGCTTTTTTGGATTCTCCTTTTCAATTGTATGCAGTTACAAAAAACCTAAAATTAAACAAATCCCCAGGAGAGGATGGCATTCCATATAAATTTTATAGATTTGCTCCCTATTGCTTCCTTAAAGAAATATTGAATCTATTTAACTATATCTTCCTCTGGGAAGATATTCCAACATCTTTCAAACAATCAATTTTGATTCCATTATTTAAAAAAGGCGACGCAAAATTAACAACCAATTATATAGGACTATCCTTAATAAACACGATTTGCAAAATTTTTAATAACCTTATACTGAATCGTTTCTCAGACTGGCTAACAAGAAATTATATTTTGAATGAGTTTTAAGCTGGATTTTGAAAAGATTATTCTACTGTCAACAATATGTATAATCTTCTTAACATTGTAAATTTAAACAAAATATATACAAATATAAATATTGTTGACTTCTCGTGTATCTTCGATATGGAGACCAGGAACAGTCTATTTTACAAACTATCATGCATAGTTATTTCATCAAAAATTATCCGCATTTTACAATCTTGATATGACAACACAAAGAGCAGAATTTGGGATGGATGTACATTTTCGGAACATTTTTTAGTTGAATCCGGAGTAAAGCAAGGATGCTTACTAAGTGCAATTTAGTTCTCTTTATACATAAATGATCTTCCCGGTATTTGACCTGGTGGTATAAATGTTGCTAATACAAATATAAAAGTTTTGTTATACGCGGAGGCATTGTGATCCTATCAGACACACCGAATGGTTTGCAAGATATAATTGCCGCCCTACAAAGATATTGTTTAACATGGCGCTTTAAAGTAAATTTGGCAAAATCAAAAATAGTTATTTTCCGTAAATATCCGAGAATAGCTGCAGATTTAAGATGGCATTATGGAGATGAAAATATTGAAATAGTTAACAGCTACACGTACCTTGGAGTCGATCCTTTAAAAAATATATTCACAACAAGCTTCCGTCTTCTAAAATAGCCATAAATTCCACCTGGTCCAAGTAAATAAATAAATCGTCCTAAAATATAAAAAAGAATAAATTAAAAAATTTTGAGGCTGGATCAAAAGCAATAATGTTTTATGCTGCTCAATTTTGGGGATATAACCAACATGATGATGTGGAGAAATTATTTCATTTTTTCATTAAAACAAATGCTATACCTGCCAAGCACTATTCCTAACTACTTGCTATACTTAAAGACTGGTCTAAATTCCATATTTATTTCAACTCTCATGTTACATTTTTCTTACATCAACAAAGTATTAGTTTTAAGTCCTCAAAGACTACCACGAATATTGGCCCATAACGTTATGGAGCTGAATATATACTGGCCAAAAGAATGGTCAAATATTTGTCACATGCTGCAATTTTGTCCTCCAAACATCAATATTCCTATATGTGCTTATTGGGAACAGCTAATTCATCTTTTGAAACAAAATGAAAGTAACGATATTATCCTCAATGCTTCGAACTCACAGTTCCATGATCTTTACGCTCAAATTGATTAAAATACTACACCAAAACTTGCTGCTGAATTTTCGTCACGAGCTTATAGCTTAATTATAAGGGCTGAGGTGGTTTGCTGAATCTCAACGCTAGATGCTTCAAAAATATTACAGATGGTATATGTTCAATTTGTAGTATGCACGAACCTGAAAATACTTTCCATTTCATTGGCATTTGTCCAATATATAAAAAATTCAGAACTATATACTTTGATAAAGTAAAAATTAAGTATTTGATATATTAAATGGCACGAATTTCGCCTCTCTTTTCAAATATTTGGAATCATGTATAAAATATAGAAACCTTATACGAAATAGATTTGAATTTTAAATTAAATAATCTAACCAATAAAATACAAGTTTTTATTACAACTCTTTCTTTCCTTATGCATATGAGCTTTGAATCTCTCCGTGACTGTGCGTGATCGTATAAGGGTAAATGGGTTTTAAATCACTCCATGACTGTGCGTGACTGTGCGTGACTATGTCGAAGTTAATCTTTCTTTACAGCAAGTATATCGACCAAGTTTCAGATTGATTGGATGAGGGGAAATCCGTTGTAAGTCTCTCCGTCACTGTGCGTGACCATGCGTGACTGTTCGTGACTATGTCGAAGTTAATCTTTCTTTACAACAAGTATATCGACCAAGTTTCAGATTGATTGGATGAGGGGAAATCCGTTTTAAGTCTCTCCGTGACTGTGCGTGACCATGCGTGACTGTGCGAGACTAAGTCAAAGTTAATATTTTTTTCCATTCAAGTGTATGGACCAAGTTTCAGATCGATCAGATGAGGGGAAGTGACATTTAGATCACTCCGTGACTGTGCGTGACTAGGCGTGACTGTGTGTGACTACCTCGAAATTAATCTGTAGTCACAACAAGACTATGAGGCAAGTTTCAGATCAATTGGATAAGGGGGAATGGGGTTGACCCACGACAGACAGACAGACAGAGAGAGGGTACGAGTTAAAAGAAAATAAAACAAATGTGTAACAATTAATTTAAATGCCAATCTGGCTAATAGCAACATTGCTACGCCAAATATATATTGTAACTATGTAATGATTAAAAAGTATGTTTAAACTTCTATATCATAATTTTACAAATCTAATAATAAATAATAATATTATTATGCTCAATTACATTTTTATGATGTTGAAACTACTGTGCAATACAGATCGCATGAAAAAGCGAGTGCGATTTAAATTTGATGCGTGGAATAGCAAACAAATTTTAACGAGTGAATAGTTTTATAAATTCCTTCAAACAATGTCCAACAATTGTCAACTGCCAGGGAATGTAGCAGAAGAAATCAACGCGATAATAAAAGTTAATAACAATTTAGATTTTCGACATTATAATGATGCCATTTTAATTTCACATTGTCATAAAGGTATATTACCGGCTTAAAGTCAAAATGAATGTTTTAAATCATTGTCCATATGACGGACTTACTTCAAATGAACTTTTCATAAATAGAAAGTCAAAAAATTATTTCGAAAACAATCGAAAATACAATTCATCATTTGCTATGGTTAGCTTAGAAATTGAAATTTCGGATACAGTTACGATGTTTTTTTATCACAGATTGGCTCCAATGACTGCTGCATATGGTCGCTCACCATGTTATGCACAATTATATTTTTATGATATTGACTGACGCTGCGGTAAATTATAGTTTACGCGAAGGCTTTAATCAAACATGCAGTAACGAAATAATTCGCGAAAATTCTCCTGAATTGAAAGGCATAAAACCTTTCCTTCGTTCATTGCAATGAAAGATCATTGCCAGAGAGTTGAAAATCAAAATAAAAAAATTGGTATGTTCATTAAAGCAAATCGTGATTTAGACCTACGATGTTACAATGATGAAGTTCAAACTGATGCAGCACGAAAATTTAGTACAATTGATGGTGAGCCATCTTTCGAAAGAAATCAGAAATTAATGGTGACATTAAACATATCTCTGTTTTGGATTCATTAGACCGTTTAGCGTATCCATTACTTTTTTCAAATGGTGATACTGGGTGCACGATATAACACTATTTCTAACTAATTCTGACTGCGTAGACACATTTAACAAACCGTAATGATGCTGGTGTGTTTTCAACCGAAATTTATCAAATTTTTTATTTACTTATTTTAAGATATTTATGTGAAAAGCCAACAAGTTGTTATTCATTTCATGTAAAATAGTTGTGTGTGTCCTTTAATATAATTGTTGTCTATTGAGTTCTCTATGTTGAAGTAATACAATTTTCCTTAATATTTTTTTAGTAATGGAGGAAAAATAAATCAAATTTAAAATGATTTAATGACCAACACTATATGGAAATTACATTTATAAAAAAGGTATGTATAATAAGAAAAAGCAAACCCTTAGATCAAATCTATATAAAGAGAAACAGTTAGATGTATCAAAGTAATAGAAAAGGTTACGACATCATAAAAGCCAGAAACAAAGGTAAGAAAATTATAGTCGGTCTAGACTGACTATATGTTTAGAGGCCCTACCTCTTATGTCCAAAAAATTAGACTTAGAAAATAAGCATAAACCAAATTTGAGTGGCATTGTTATTAATTTTTTGCATTCGGATATGAAAAACTTAATATCAGATGCTATAGTTATAAGGGAACTAGGTCGAAAAATGGACCGATTTGATAAGGTCACTTGTTTTTATATATACAAATCAAATTTTAGAAAAATCTGCAATTTAAATCGATCTCAAAGGGGGTCATTTCTATGGGGACTAGGTCTGAACATGGTCCGATTTTCACCAATTCAATAGCGTCCTCGTATGTTCGGTAGAAGCTTATACACTAAATTGTATTAAAATGTATTCTTAGTTGAGGCCAGTAGTTTGATTACAAAGTTTACATGGACACACAGACGGACGGGCGGACATCGCTGAAACGATTCAGAAAGCGATTCTGAGTCTATCGGTATAATAAAAGATGGGAATAGATGAGAATAAAAGATACAATAGGTCAAATATTTTTGGTAGTTACAAACATCAGCACAAAGTCATTGTACCCTGACCACATAGTGGTATAGAGTATAATAAAAGTGACCAGTGAAAATATTAAAATTACACTGAATGAGACTACATTGAATACTTGTATTGTTTTATTAAAAATGGAAAAGAAGCTGCCAACAACATTTTCCGCTTACGACATACATAAGATAACCAACTATTCCGCATTTGTCGGGATTTTCCCGTTTTTTTGATTTTATTCAAATGTGTCTCTAGCTTTTTAAACCCTATACCACTAATTGTTCAGGGAAATTGACTTTGTAACTACAAAAAATATTTGGCCTAGTCCCATCTTTTAATATACTGATCACTTTCCGAGTCGATTTAGCACTGTCCGTCTGTCCATTCGTCTGTGTGTTTATGTAAACTTTGTAATCAAACTATAGGTCGCAAATTTGATTATGTTTTAATGACGTTTGGTATATAAGCTATTAGCAGCCAAAGTATGGACGCTCTTGGAATTGCTAATCGATTCATGTTTAGACCTAACCCACATACAAATGACCCCTATAAGATCGACTTAAATTGCCAAAATAACCAAATTATAGATCTTCGTCAAATTTGTTTGGTTTGTTTGTGTTTATAATACCCACTAATCAGTAGTCCAAAAATAAGCCCTATAGGAGATTTCTTAGTCGTAGCCCCCTTAAAAAAACTCCATCCCGATCTTCATTAAATCTGCAGAAAAAAAATTATTGCACAGACTTGCCTTATATATGGATTGTATATGTCGTTGTAAAAAATAAGCTAGGATCGGTCAATTTTTTGACTTAGGCCTCATGTAAATATAGTAAGTATATTGATATCTGCATACAAAAAAGTTAATAACAATGCCACTCAAATTTGGTTTATGCTTATTTCCCATATCCAATTAGTTGAACCTGAGACCCCTAATCAAAACCCATGGTTCAAAAGCAAAAAACATATGATATTATGCCGAAACTATCCTCAAATTTTTGAGTTTGGATTTTATGGAATAAATAAGAAGTTTTAGAATAAACAAAAGGTATAAGGGCTTGCCCTATTTAAAATTAAAAAAAAAACCTAACAGCATTTCAGAAAACATATGTGTCGTTCTCATTACCTACTACAAATACCTAATTTAAATGCTTTACTTTCTTTCTTATCGACAGCTCTTGCACGTGGATGAATAATGGTGGAGGAATAAAATTTACATTTCTTTCAGCAACAAACCTACCTGGCCAGAAGTAATGCTGCTCAATATTTTTAAAATAAATTTTGCAACGAAACAACAACTAAAGTTATCTAAGTTCAGACTTAGTAAAGAAAACTTTGAAAAAAACAAACAAAGTTCCTATTTTAACAAAGATATCAAGACGTTTAATTTTTAGTGTATAATATTATAAAAAACAAACTTGTGTGGATATTAAAATTAATGTTACTAAAAAAAATTTTTAATACATAATCATATATACTCTATATATACATATAATATGTGTATATAGATAAGTATATACGTATATACTTATATACATATAATTATATTTTGACATGGTACACATATATTTTATGTTTTTAATTTGTTTTTCTTAGACAGCCTCTTATAATTATACGAAAATACTATTTTCGGAAATACTCAGATCTGAAATGTAATTTTTATTTTTGAATATCGATAAACGTGCTAAATTTGGATCAAAATGGTGCATTAATATACATTTAATTTATTTTTATATTTCTTTGCTTTCATTTTATTTGATTTCAATTACTCCGATATCAAAAAATATTTGAGGCCAAAGTACATATACATATTTAGCATGAAACACAAATTGAAAATGTATTAAAAGAAGTTAATTTTCCTACATAACAATCAAAAGTCATATTAATTTATATGTCAAGTGCCACTTGCCATAAA
Source organism: Cordilura impudica (assembly GCA_963682025.1). Classification (NCBI taxonomy): domain Eukaryota; kingdom Metazoa; phylum Arthropoda; class Insecta; order Diptera; family Scathophagidae; genus Cordilura; species Cordilura impudica. The sequence continues at coordinate 24,827 of CAVMKG010000481.1, forward strand.
ATACAAAAGAAAGTATTACATTAGATAGCTATTATAAAATCTATAAATATGTTATACCTATATTCTGTGAGAGATATAAGTATACATATACTCATACAGTAAAAATGGAATGGAACTTTTTAATATTAAACATATGACGCAGTTTTTAATCGGCTCGAAATCAGTACGGTTGATAGATATTGAAGATAAATTTAATTTCAAATTTGAGCATTGGAGAAGAACTGAAACACATGTATTTCCGTTTACATAAGTGCAGTCTAATACATATATAGTAATTTATATACATATTTTTGTGTACAATTATAATTAATAAATGCATATTACAAGGAGGTCTCATGGACGGGTACCCGCAGATCGCCATAAATTTTTGATATGTTATAGAACATGAAAAAATAAGGACCCATATTTCTTGTCCCATCTTTAATTAGGGGGTTAAAAAATTTACCAAAAAAAACTGTTTTTTTTTTTGTATGGCCTATTCAATAGTGTAGAAGAAATTCACGATCATTCTTAAATGCTCGTGGTATACACTAACAGTTTACTTGGTTTTGTATGGTGGTATATATGAAATTGAATCAAAACTCATATTATATTACTCGTAGTTCTGTTTTAGTGAGGACCTATTTCAAATTATTGTGATTTAGCGGCTAGAGACCTCTTTTGTGCGATGGTGGCAACCCTATCAATAAAATATATTTTTAAAGCTCTTTTCACCGATATGTAACACTATATAGAAGTTGTCCAAGAAAATACAGAATTCGCGCAAACTTAAAAAAAAATATTTTTGTTTCAATAATTAACCATAATTAGTATCTTATTTTGAAGCTCACAATAAACGCTTCAATTTTCAAACGGTTCAAAACGCATTAATTTTGGTGGTTTAGTTTCTTAAAGAATATAATAAACACACTTTGTACTACTTTGTCTAGCGTACAATAGACTACAAAGATTCCGGTTAAGAAATATAAATATTAAAAATTCTTTTTGCTCACATTGATTAAATTATTGATATTGATATTAGCTATGCACAGGTTTGCCAGTACCAAACATAAGAGGTCTCTTCGGAAAAAATCGAGTAAAACACGAAAAAATTTAATTTAGCCTCACTAAATCAGAATTATGAGTGGCAAAATGTGTAAGTTGTGATTTAAAATTACACCATACAAAATCTCCTAAAATTTAAAGCGTTTATTAAATAACATGAACATTTAAGCATAATCGTGCATGTCTTATATTTTATTCTATAGGTTTTATATTATATACAATTTGCATGTATTTTCTTTGGATTACATGCGAAAAATCTGCAATTGACGTCCATTTTTAGTATGTTTTAAAAAAAATACTGGTCACTTATTATTTCGTGTTCTATAACATATCCATTTCATCGCGATCGGCGGGTGCCTCCTTGAGACCTTGCTTGTTAGACAAACAAAATAAAATTAAAAAGACATGTTCCTACCATATTAGAAATATACACACGTCATCATAAAAGTAACATGATTTTATATTTTTACCTATATAAATTAATTACAAAATTATTATCAAAACTTGAAAAAAAAATGAAACTAAGTTCCTAACACTCGAAAATTGTATATGCCTTTAAGATTTGTATTCTTTTTTATAATTCTAGTTAACATGTTAACATGTTATGATTAAGTGAATTTCGTTCTCAACACTTGTTAAATTGGAAGTTATATAAAGGATAATATGTACAATATTCAATTAATGATTTTTAAAGAAAATAATTTTAAAAAATTTTGACAAAACAAATTGATTATGCCGAGGTTCATATAAAGTAAAATTTATAACAAATTTTTTGCTCAAACAGTAATTTTTTTTATATAACCATCAAAGTTATTAATATTGCGGTGTTGTCTAGTTCGTGAAAAAACTACTTAGTTCAATAAATCGATTCATTCTTATGAACTGTGTCAACTAATTCTTATTCATCTTATTAATTTTGTCAAGTTCGTTAATTTTTCAATATTTCGATATGATTATCAGCTCTCTAGCTCACTTGGTTCATTTTGTCAAATTCATTCAGCTAGGCTAATACAAATATTCTCACACAGTTCGTATGTCACAGCTTAACTTCAATAAAAAGTTATTGAAAAGAAGAACAAATTAGTTCATGTAACAGTTCTGAACTTAAAAGAAATCTTACAAAATCGTAAGATAAACACCAACTCTACACAACATCATACATCATACGTATTATTGTTACATATATTCTGTACTTTCACAAACGGATAATCTTCAATGACAATAACATATCAAAATCATAAACCACTTGTGCATGATATAAGCTTCATTTATCATACTTCAATACAACTAAGAGTGTACGATTTAATTTAAAAATAACACTCATTTGTTTTGAGCGAGCGATGATATTTTTATTGCATTGTAAAGTAGACATATTCATATTATGTATGCAATAAAATATAAAGCATATGGCCCCGTGCCTTGGAATATAGGCCCTTGCTCTCTTCATGAAATATTCGATAACATTTTTACAAAGCTCTGGCTATATCTCACCCATAACGCGTTGGATCTCGTCCTTGAGCTCAGAAATTGTTTGTAGACTTGAGATTTCAAAAAACCGCAATGAAAGGAATTGCAAGGCGTTAAATCAAACGATCTTGGCGTCCAATAGACATCGGAATTTCGGGATATGATTCGGTCTGGATATCGTTGCTCCAATAAATCGATTGTTTCATGCGCTTGTGGCAGGTGTCGCCGTCCTATTTTAACCACATGTCGTTCAGCTCCGTACCATGTGCCTCTAATAAATGCCATTCACACATTAGGTCATCCTTTAATTTAAATAACACCGTACATAACCGTTTATAAGTTTTTATTATGAATAGGGCTGTATGTAGGGCGAATATGATCCAAAAACCTTTCCGAAAACCAGTAATATGATGGAGTGAGAAAAGCGCATTGGCCATGAACTCAAAACATTTTAACATCTATATTTACACTACATAATATAATTTTTAAACAAAATATCGAAACGTTTTTATTTTTATAATGTAATTATGTTTTGTTATATGTGTAGTTATTACTTTGAACAAACGAGTTTATTTCACTATTAACAATTGTTTTAGTTTCGATTTAATACGCAGAGCGCATAAATATAAATAATCTAACCTATAAAGCAAAGTTTTTATTAAAACTCTTTCTTTCCTTATGCATATGAGTTTTAAATCTCTCCGTGACTGTGCGTGACTTTGCATGACTATTTTATAACTAATATTTGGTCACTACAAGTCTATGGGGAAATGGGGTTTAAATCACTCCGTGACTGGGCGTAACTATGCGTGACTGTGTCTGACTATTCTAAAATTAATCTTTGGCCACAGCAAGTCTATGGACAAAATTTCAAATCGATCGGATGAGGGGAAATGAGGTTTCAATCTCTCCGTGACTGTGCGTGACTATGTCAAATTTAATCTATTTTCACGGTAACTAAAACTCAAGCTTAAACAGATAACAACAAAACATTATGTTCATCAAATACAAAGTTATTTAACTACGCTATTTAATTATACAAGGTAGAGATCTGTAGTCAGGGAATAATGAGTTTTTGCTGAAGTTCTATCTATCAAAAATGCTTGACGATAGACTGAGAGTAACTTTCTGCGTTGATTCAATTATATCCTTCTCTCTGTGTGTCCATGTTACTTTGTATGGAAACAATAAGTCGCAACTGATAATATATCTGTAATATTAATTGGCGAGCCGATTTTTTGTGACCAATGTAATTATTTTAATTAATAACCGATTTTGACAAAACCAAATACCCTATTTGAAAGGTATTTCTTTTTAGCTGTCCAACAGATTTAAGAATTTGCGCCGTCTGCAACATTTTTTTGGGTAATGCTCATTTAAAGTTGTACTAAAACATACATAAAACTCATACTGTGTGTGTGTTTATTATAAATATGAAGAGCTCTGAGTTGAACTGTGAATTAGCATACCTTTAGGCTCCATTTATATGTATTTTCTGTGTGTTCAACAAATATTTATAATGAAATTTAATGAATTTTATTTAAAAAGTCTTGAATTGTGAATTGGCTAGAATTGCTATACCTTTAGGCTCTTATAAAATTATTTATTAAACGAAAAAATAAAATTTCCTAGAATTTGCACACGAATTTTGAGGGTGGGCTCTGCTGGTTTTGATTAAATTGGGTATATAAGCTTTTTTAGTCATAGAAAGAACGATGTTTAAACTGGTGAAAGTCGGTGCATGTTAGAAAATTATAGTCCTTCAGGACCACAACTTTCTTACTTGTTTTATTTAGAAAAATAAAAAGCAGTTAAAACATAGATCAAAATAAATTTAAATAAAATCTTATATTTGATATTTTTATAGAAAGAAAAATTATAAAATATTTCAGTATTTTTTTTTTATAAAAACTGCAAATCATAGAAATTATAAATAAAATTGTTCAAATTTTTTTAAGGATACGAACAGTTTGAATTTGTAAAATAATCCTTTTAAACTGTAACTTATTTGTTTTTTGTTTTTATAATGAGAAAATTCCTTCACATAGTGTTGAGGTAGTGGCAAAATCAAATTTTATTATTGTACCTAGATATCTGCTGAAACTTTCTGGGGAGTTCGTGCTTTACTTTTATATTAAAATTTAGGGCCAGCAACGCAGACCGGGCCCAGCTAGTAGTATATAAAAGCATATCGAAATTATCAGTATTTTTAGAAATTTTTAAACTCATCTCCTATTTACTAAGTCAAAATTTATTTATTGATTTTATATGAATTGATCTAAGAAAGAAATAATGCTTTTAAATCCATTTAAAAACAATTTATTTTTCCGAATAATGGTCACATATTGATCGGATTATTTATGTGGTCACAAGTAATAACCGCCAAAATGTGTTTTATAATATTTTCAGGAGAGCAGTTTAAAATTTCAAATCCTCACATCCTCACTGCAAATCAGAAGTGGTTTTTTTTGCAAATCAGAAGTGTTTTTTTTTACTTGTTAAAAATAAGTTATTTACTTCTGTGGTCAAAAGATATTAGGGAAAAAGACACTTAGGCTCTTATGACTTGTTGAACGAAAAAAAGTTAAAAAGGTTAAGTTGAGTTAGGCCATTATTCCCAATAAGTAAAAAACTTTAAGTGCGTCTAAATCAATTTAAATCGTTATTCTGTGTCAACATTGTTAAGATTCGATCTCCCATTTTGAGTACATTTTCAGTTTGAATGCGTTCATTGTAATAATTAACTATTACTACAATCAAAATACAGAAATGTCGTTCTAAGATATTTGGTTAAAAAAGTCATTTCATTAAAAAAGGAGAGTTTTAAAGTATATTTTACTTTTGTTTAACTTTCTTCTTCGCAGTCACACTCTGTCACATTGGGTTGGTTGTTTTGCTGTTCCATACTTGTTGAAAGATTGTCATAAAATGAATGAAATTCTGGGCTTATAAACTGTTTCAGGACCATAATTACTCTTTTTTTTGGGAAGTGCATGGTAAATACTTAATTATGTATTTGTATTCCATGAAATCATCTTAAAGCAGCACCTCTTTCCAAAAAAATTTTTTGCCGTCTTCATTAACACGTTTCCAGGAAAATTTTATTTGGAAAAGTCAGAAAAGTTATAAAAATCTTTAGTCTTCATTTCAACTGCTTGAATTTTTGGTCCAAACATTGCTATAATCTGATACCAATCTCATGGCGTTTCAATTTGAATATTTGTTTTCTTTTTCATTCGTGCAATACGAGCGTTGTCGCTATCACAGTCCATGTGCGTATGTCCTGGCTCAAGGAACTTGTGGTCGATGTAATCCAACATTGAAACACTTGAAATAATTGAAAGAAACATTGCTGAAACAAAAGAGTTCACATTTTACACTGAACATGAATCAGTTGCCGTCTTTGTTTCTGCTGGCAATATTTTTAATAATTTGTAAAGACATGATGAAAATTTATTTCCACCACACCGGGCCATAGGTTCGTGCCATATTAAGCATTTTGCAATATTGGTTTCAAGGTCATGGACTGTTAAATTAAATGCCCAGAGTTATCTTTTATAGAAGCTTATAGAGTTTCTAAAGAAAGGTGTTGGAAGATTGTTGTAAATCAAAGGCAAAAGTCTTAATGGTGTTCGATGTCATTGAATCCTTTTTATCTTTTCGTTTTGGCTTATAATCCATTTCAGCTCTAGCTGAATGATTTTTTTTTTGTTCAATTAATGCACATTTTTCTACATCAGCTTGAGTGCTTTTTATTTTTGCAACGTAAGTATCGCAAGTATTTACTTTAGGTGCTTTGAATTTAAGACCCATAGTCTTGAATATTTGCGATTATTTCGAAAGGCTTGCTGCATTTTTGACCATCAATTTGTACAGCCGGTACATATGCTTACAAAAAAATATTTCTGACTCGTATCACGTCAACTGTAGTGGCTCTTATATGCAGGGAAACTAAAAATGTGTTTTTTAACTACATCTTAATTAGCAATGAATATTTCATGGAGTTTCCACGTTTTCTTTAACGTTTTACAACATTACAAAGAATATCACACTTTTTGTCGTCAATGGTTATCAATGACCCTATGTATAGGATTCTTTGATCATAACTTCCTAAAGCAATACGATTTGATCAATTTCAACTCTCTCGTAGAATTTTCTTCTGGAAACATCAAATATCTTACAAGCTCTAGATCTTATAGTATTTCCAGAGAGCGTTTGGTATGACCCACTATTTCGAAGCTGAGTGCGAAGTTTTTTCTTTGATTTCACCTTTGCTGTCCCTACAGCTTTTTCAATTTAAGCTCCCTGAGAAATTTAGGGTATTCACAAGGGTATCCTTAATGTTGTATGTGTCGTATGTGCTAAAATTTTATTATAGTTGCTTAATTTTTGCTGATATTTTCCATACAAAAAAATTATACTACAATACAACGTTTGCACATATGTGCACGGTGTACTATGTGATCAGCTGTAATTTGTTTACTATTTAATCAGCTTTTGTTGTTTATTTCAAATATTTTTGTAAGTTTCTTGCAACTATTGTAGCAAAAATGATAGAAATAAAAGAAAAATGAAAGGGATTAATTACATTCAGGTAAGTTTTTGCATAAAAGAACAGAAAAGCAGAATTATTTGCTTTCATTCGATTTGTTTCAGATTGTGCTATATAAATATATGACAGGTTGTTAACGTAAGTTCTATCTGACTTCCTGTATTTCTTTACAACATAACACTTTAGTACACCTTATGAATTCCCTAATTGTTTCTGCGTCTGTCTGAGAATCAATACTAGTAGATAAACTTGATAAATTAAAGCCGGGGTCAATTATCGAATTGTCAAAATAGTCTATTTATAAGAAAAATTTCATCACGTTAAACATTAATTTGTGCTTTTTGCGCTTGTGAACCTAAACTATAATAAATTGCAACAAAATCATTTCGAAAACTTTAACTGCAAGGCGTGCAAAGCTCCAGCTTACTGTTTCTGAGATAAAAGTTTAAGGTTTGCTAACGATTTGGTGCTTGGCTAATTGTCTGCCTAGATAAAGATGACTTTTATGTTTTTTGTATTGAGTTAAATATAAATATATATGATATGACAGTCGTAAATTGATAGCGTAAAGAAACTGATATATACTTTTTACCGATGATATTATCTCAACAAGTGGTTTTTTTAATTACTCTATGTTTTTTTATTTATTTATTTATTAAGTCTATGGCAAAAACCTTACAGGAAAAAATACGGAGAAAAAAAAAATAATTAATTGAATCAGAAATTTGAGATTATGTACTTAAAAATATTATAATATTGCGTTTAATAATATTATCATTTAAAGAAAAATCAATTAAATTGTATAGATCATTGAAATCATGGCAAGTTCTTCTAAATCGATCAGCATCGACAAACTTTTGACGACAAACCGGGATAAACAGTGGAGTGTTAAAACGAAATGAATGTGGCGGAACGTTGATAGAGATGTTGTTCAAAAGAAAATTTGAGCATATGTCGCCTCAAATTAAGTTGATTAAAAACATAACGTTAGGCGTTGTTCTTCGAATTTTTAAAGATGACAGGTTGATTTGAGAAAGTCTAGTTGTATATGAAGGCAGATTAACAAAATTTGGATAAGAACGTCTTAAGCAGAAATGAAGAAATTGCTTTTGGACTGATTCGATTTGGCACTGCGAATATAAGAGAGTGGATCCCAAATAACAGACCTGAATTCTAAAGCTGGTCTTACTAGGGACGTGTATAGCTGTTTGGTAACTGTAGGGTCCTTGAATTTATTTTCCCATGGTTTTATAAAGGCCAGTACATGACGTGCTTTAATAATTGTCATTGAAATATGTTGAACAAACTCTAATTTGGCATTTAAAAAAACACCCATCTATATATATAAAATTGAATGTGTGTTTGTTTATTTGTTTGTTTGTGTGTACCTTATAGGAGACCAAACCTCTGGACCGATCTTCCTGAAATTTTCACAGCATTTAACTGGGACTCTGGCATGATTAATAGGGTACTTTTTTTTTGACCACGCCCACTTTTACGCCCACTTTTTTAAAATTATGTAATTGCTCCCATATAGTTTTTAACAGATTTACTATACACATTATACTCCAGGCGAGGTAGAAATAAACATTTCTTACGCCACGCCCCCTTTCACGCCCCTTTTCACGCCAAATTTTGTTTGAAAGTTTTAAACTTTTTTTTCTCTGTACAAATTTGTTCCTTCCAACGGATTTTTTTATTTGGTAGTATATTGCTCTTAATACTGTTAACGTCGCCATATAACTATGAACCACGCCCATTTCACCGCCCCCTTTTTTTACATATACCACTAACAATGTTTGCTATACAAAATAATTTTTTTGTAATATGTATTTATCTAAAGTTTTATACACTTTTTATCTACAGGTAAGGTAGCCATACATTTTTTTATTACCAAGTCCCCCTTTTTCGCCCCATTTTACCTTAAATCATAATTATTCTGCTTTCAATCTATCTATATATATAAAAATGAATGTGTGTTTGTTTGTGCTTTATAGGAGGCCAAACCAAAGAACCGATCTTCCTGAAATTTTAAAAGGTGTTACTGTGACTCTGGAAGGAATAATATGCTATAAAAATTTTTGATTGGACAAAGGGGCGGTGCCACGCCCATATAACCCAAAATTTGAAAAAGTCATATCACGGGAATTTTTTTACCTACAGCAATCATATTTGGTACATATGGTATTAGCATGAATAGAAATACATACAAGAAGAAAAGTGGGCGGGACCACGCCCCTTTTTAGAAAAATAAAAAATCGTAATATCTTCTAAACTACTGGAAGGATCGTCATGAAATTTTCACAAAAGGATATTTTTGCGAAATAATAAGACCTTAGCTATATAAAGTTGTTAGTGGGCAAAGGGGCGTGGCGTATATATAAAAACGTTGATGCATTTGATTGTAACGAATGATCTCCGGAACCATAAGAGCTGTCGAGGTAGGATTTCCAGCATAGGTTCGGTTCGAGCTCTTCTGTGTTTTTTTTTTTAGTTTTAACCCTCTAGCTGGCGTTGGGGTCAAGTTAAAAACAAAAATTTTTACTTTCAGCGCGATTTGACTGCAATTCAGAATGAAGTATGTTTCGTCATAAGAAATTTTTGTATGTATAAATGGACCCGATAGGTGGCGCTGGGTAAAGTTATTTCGAATATTCTTATTTATGGTGTGATTTTAATGAAACTAAGAATGTACATATATGTATGTTAGAAACATTTTTTTATTGGACCCGGTAGATGGCGCTGTCGTTCGAAAAATAATGAGTTGTCAAATTTATATAAATTTTAATAAATAAACTCACAAACGTTTTTATATATAAATATTCTAACGAAAAAGAAGGAAAAAGCCGCTACATTATTGCATGGTGGCCGCACAGCTCATTCAGCACTCAAATCACCGTTAAACGTACAAAAAAATGAGAATGCCGTCTGTAATATCAAAAAACATTCCGGTATGGCAAAAGTTCTGCAAAAATGCAGTATTTTTATTTGGGATGAATGTACCATGGCTCACAAACATTGTGATTTGATTTGATAAAAGATTTGAAAGGCAATGAAAGATTTTTTGATGAAGCTCTCATTTTATTATCTGGAGATCTTCGTAACACATTTTATATAGGTATATACAGATTCTAACTAAAATAAAAATTCATTGAGGGCAAAACAACGTTTGCCGGGTCCAGCTAGTAATTTATAATTTATAATTTATAATTTATAATTTATAATTTATAATTTATAATTTATAATTTATAATTTATAATTTATAATTTATAATTTATAATTTATAATTTATAATTTATAATTTATAATTTATAATTTATAATTTATAATTTATAATTTATAATTTATAATTTATAATTTATAATTTATAATTTATAATTTATAATTTATAATTTATAATTTATAATTTATAATTTATAATTTATAATTTATAATTTATAATTTATAATTTATAATTTATAATTTATAATTTATAATTTATAATTTATAATTTATAATTTATAATTTATAATTTATAATTTATAATTTATAATTTATAATTTATAATTTATAATTTATAATTTATAATTTATAATTTATAATTTATAATTTATAATTTATAATTTATAATTTATAATTTATAATTTATAATTTATAATTTATAATTTATAATTTATAATTTATAATTTATAATTTATAATTTATAATTTATAATTTATAATTTATAATTTATAATTTATAATTTATAATTTATAATTTATAATTTATAATTTATAATTTATAATTTATAATTTATAATTTATAATTTATAATTTATAATTTATAATTTATAATTTATAATTTATAATTTATAATTTATAATTTATAATTTATAATTTATAATTTATAATTTATAATTTATAATTTATAATTTATAATTTATAATTTATAATTTATAATTTATAATTTATAATTTATAATTTATAATTTATAATTTATAATTTATAATTTATAATTTATAATTTATAATTTATAATTTATAATTTATAATTTATAATTTATAATTTATAATTTATAATTTATAATTTATAATTTATAATTTATAATTTATAATTTATAATTTATAATTTATAATTTATAATTTATAATTTATAATTTATAATTTATAATTTATAATTTATAATTTATAATTTATAATTTATAATTTATAATTTATAATTTATAATTTATAATTTATAATTTATAATTTATAATTTATAATTTATAATTTATAATTTATAATTTATAATTTATAATTTATAATTTATAATTTATAATTTATAATTTATAATTTATAATTTATAATTTATAATTTATAATTTATAATTTATAATTTATAATTTATAATTTATAATTTATAATTTATAATTTATAATTTATAATTTATAATTTATAATTTATAATTTATAATTTATAATTTTTAATTTTTAACTTTTAATATTTAATTTTTAATTTTTAATTTTTAATTTTTAATTTTTAATTTTTAATTTTTAATTTTTAATTTTTAATTTTTAATTTTTAATTTTTAATTTTTAATTTTTAATTTTTAATTTTTAATTTTTAATTTTTAATTTTTAATTTTTAATTTTTAATTTTTAATTTTTAATTTTTAATTTTTAATTTTTAATTTTTAATTTTTAATTTTTAATTTTTAATTTTTAATTTTTAATTTTTAATTTTTAATTTTTAATTTTTAATTTTTTATTTTTAATTTTTAATTTTTAATTTTTAATTTTTAATTTTTAATTTTTAATTTTTAATTTTTAATTTTTAATTTTTAATTTTTAATTTTTAATTTTTAATTTTTAATTTTTAATTTTTAATTTTTAATTTTTAATTTTTAATTTTTAATTTTTAATTTTTAATTTTTAATTTTTAATTTTTAATTTTTAATTTTTAATTTTTAATTTTTGATTTTGAATTTTGAATTTTTAATTTTTAATTTTTAATTTTTAATTTTTAAT